>BLXL01010212.1:0-31021 GCA_023170135.1 Acarapis woodi
ATTGATGAGTAAGTACTTTTAAAAACAAAAATTACAAAGATGAAGTTGATAACAAGTAACAGAGTGATGGTTTTTGGGCTATCAAGTAGAATCTCATCTTGGAAGTTTCTATATTTACAATTCTTAATTATTCGAATTTCGTCTTTAAAATTTGTGATTCGTCTATAAAACGAAACGGTTTCTGCTCAAATAAGTTAAAATCTATTACAGTCATCTATTAATATTGATTAATTAATAAGAAAATTCTAAGATAATTTTTTTCAATTTGATTATTATTTCCTTTTGACCTAGATTTAATTTTATGTCCTTATTCTGAATTAAATGATTCTTTCATATGATCAGACTTGTAAATAATATAGATAAATAATTTTGCATTTCGTTTAAGAAAATAAAATATAGTGATGCGAAAAGATGCTTGAAAAATCACTTTGATTTTTAATCTCACGTATGTCAAGGGATCTTGAAGGAAAATAAAAAATTTTTTGTGAATAATGTAATCTAAAAATGTTTGTATAAATATCTGTGTATGGATGCTAGTAAGTAAACAATTATTAATCGGAATTTCATATAATTCTATTATAATTTACAAAATAAAAATTTTTGCACTTTGATCACGAACTCTTGAAAGATTTAAAAAATTACTTGAATTCGATTACAGCGTGAATAATTAGAATTCAAAAGTGTGCACTCACATTTTTAAATTTATGATCGAATTAGTCTCACATTGAATTTTAAATGTAAGTTGCGATTTAAAGATAAAATCTAATAACGAAAAAATTAAGTTTAATCAGATGAGCTATTGATTTGATAAACGGAAATTTATCTCTTGTTAAATTAAGAAAAAAAATCCCTATACAAGTGATGGTAGAGGTAATTTAAGAATTTTCATTATACAATAAGCCAAATGTGTGTTGATAAAACTATTTCTAAGAATTTTGTTCGAAATTCAATTGAATTCAATTCAAATTTTTGCAAAACTAAAAAAAAAGAAAAAATTGTTCTGCTTCAAACTTTTTTCTTTTAAAAAAGATGTTTACAAGATGCTAAAAATAAGAATAAAAAAGGACGATAGAAATAAGTCTCAAAATGTTAAAAACGTTTTTTTTTTACAAAATAAATTTGTGTGTCTACACATGGTGAATTTGAATTAATGAAATGATTAAGGAATGAAATCAAATTTGCTTAGGTGGGCGATTTCAAAATGATTATTAAAAGGTGCTTATGCATGATAATTCTGTAAAATGAAATAGTAAAGAATGATTTAAACAAGATGATTGACGTGAGTTGGTATTTGACTCGATTTAAATAACAGAAAAATTAGAGAAGAATATTTCAAATCTTTATATACAGATTTTCTTCTCTGTAAAATTTCAAATAAAAAATTTTCGATATATTTAACTAAAAAAATGGCTGGAGAATGTCTTAAATGATGTAAATGAAATAAGTGGACAAGCGGATGAATTTGAAAGTGTAAAATAAATGAGTATAGGAAAGATATCACAACATCATAAATTACAAAAAAAAACCTAAGTAAAATCTATGAACTATCTAGTTGATGATAATAACTGTAAGCCAATTAATTTTGCTTTTGTACTTTTCGAATATCTAATCATCTCAGTCTAATTGAATAATTTATCGAATCTTGGTTAGCTAACAATAAATGATTAAAACAATGCTTGTACGGTATGATAGAGCTGCATTAATAGTTGAATATGCAACGGAAGACATGACATACGATCATGTGTTGATGGATCAAGCACGAGCCAAGATAATGAATTGTAACTTTCAAGTACAAATCTAATGAAAATCAAATAAATAGAATTATGCAGTAAAAAATATGTATATATTTAATTAATAAAAACAAATTTACCTTAAGACGTCAGTTGTATAATTTGAGTCTAATGGATGTGAACTTTTAGAACTATTTGTATACAAATCATCATTGACTTGATGAACAGAAGGTGTACTTATGAGAAGTGCGGACTAGAAGATAAGAGTGAAAGAAAATTAATATTTTCCTTTTCTTTTTTTTTTTTTTTTGTCAAAAAATCAAATTTAAATTTAATTTACCTTCAAGAAAGTTGGATTACAATTTTCAAGGTGTTGACAAGATGCCCAGAACCATTTAGGTAGTCTACCCGTTTTAGCTGTCGATACATAGTAACCTAATGAAAGTGGTTGTTGAAGAAGTTGACATGGCTCTTCTTCTTGTATATCGCTTTCCATGTGCTTAAAATAAATAAAAATTATTGTTATTCAAAATTATCTTGAAATCCCCCAATAGAATAATTTAATGCCTACCCTAAGATTACCGGTATCAAATGCATTATTTCTTGAACCAGGGCTATCCAATTGATTATTCTGATCTCTACCTGGTGAACCTGGTGAGCCCCAATTAAATATATCATCTACTGCTAAATCATCTTCACCTACGCCTAACACGCCTAGCATATCTTCCGCTAATGAATTACCTATTTGCAAATAAATCGAATCATAACAAAAGTTATTGATTTAAATTATATTGAATTGTTCATCAAAAATTAAAATATACATTACCTAATGGATCGATTCCAGGATAATTTCCTTGTGACGATTGGGTTGTAGATGAAGTTGGAAAGACAAGAATATGAGTTGTACTTGCTTCTTCAGGAGTGCTTAATTGACAAGAGTTCATTGTTTCATTTTCAACATATTGATCTGCAAACACTCTGAGATTCGTGTCTGGTTCAAGTGAAGTCAAACAAGCTGATAATATAGAAGGCATTTCGTAATTGGTTAAATATGAACATTGTTTACACTTTTCTTTCAATTGTTTGCTAAATTTGAGTAATGATGTCTTGCTTAAAAGATTATACCATTCTTTTAATTCGCCATGACCAACTCTACCAATCTTTCCAATTACTAAACGCCAGGGTTGAGTTGATTCTGACATAACTGAAATAAGGAAGTCCATCATTTTTTGAAGAGCGAATTTAATTATTACTGATTTCTTTGGCTTCAATCGGTTTTGTATTTGAATGTTAATTAATGAATTTTCAACTAAATCACCTTTATCGTTGCAACACGTCAATGCAATAAATTTTTGATCTTCTGTTAAACAATAGCTTGCAAACAATACTTGTGACCGTTCAGTTCGATCTCCAAACATTTCACCCAATTCAGTTTGTTTATCTTTTAATGGTGCAAGTATAAATGGTGGCATGTAAACTTTGCTTACATTTGAAATACTCATATCTTTGCTTTTTAGAAAGCTTTCTAATGAAGCAGCTGGTCCGAAACCGGTGAGAGATTTAGAAATAGATTGATGTACAAGTACTTTTCTACATTGATTAAATACTGAAAATGCTAATGATTTGAATTGATCATATCGAGTACTTTTCAACGAATCTTTTCCACTTTGCAATACTGAATCAAGTGAAATAATCTGTAGATTGGTATTATTACGCAAATTTTCAGGTAAAAATTCGATCATCTGCATATAACATCGTAATAGGCCTAAACACGCAACACGATAAGTGTCTTCATCAAGATTAGTGAATGTGAATGGTTCTATAATGTAAATTACAACATGTGGTTGTCTTATATCGTCATCAGTATCAAAGACTTCATGGTTATTTGCATTTGATGCACTTGTATTAAAACTTTCCTGATTACCATCCTCATTTGGCTTATCTATACCATTTATTGTTTCAGCGGTGTTCAAAGGTGATGATACTGAACTATTAATCTTGTTTAAATTTGACTGATGTGTATTTAAATTCGCAGAACCATTATTTTCACTGATATTAGCGTTGTTACTATTTTTAGTTAAATGTTGTTCAAAAATAGATTTATCAAGATTTAATAATTTCAGATGATCCAAACCCAATTGCTTACAAATCTGAGCATACATTTTGAGTTTAGTAGCAACATTACCATTACCAATGTTGTTAAACCATTCGTCAACATCTTCTTCACTTAATCTTGAACTATCCTTTCCGACTGGAATAATACCATCTCTTGAAATTCTGTAAATTGGTTTATGTTTTCCCAATTTTAACATTTGATAAACTGAGCTTAAGTCTTTAAAAAATGATCGTGTACCATTTATTATGTGTTCAGTGTCGGGACAAATCACAAGATAACCAATATCACGCGTAAACGAATAGGGTTCAAGTGAACATTCTTTCCACCATTTCAGAGCAAATGGAGAAAGGGCGATCCAATCACGATCATGTGCAACTAGTAGTGACGGTATTGGTTGTGGTTCAGATTGATCTTCAGTTCGACCAGTTAGTTTATATAAATCTCGCCAGGTGAGTAATTTAAATTGACCTGAATGATTACGTAAAATTTCTTTATTTACTAAATATTGATTAGGGACGATTGAATTAAAATATAACTTACCTTTGCTAGACGGAGTACTATTAACATCTTTTATTTTCTTTTGGACAGTTTCTTGTAAAATGGTTTGCATATTTCTTAGAAATTGTACCACTTCGTAATTATTCGAATGAATAGATCCATTATCGAAAATCCACTCATGAATGCAATCTTGTTTTCGTTTCTTTACATTTTCAATTTGATCATACTGTTTAAGCACATTTTCAGCTGGAAAACATTCCAAATTTTGCCTGCCCAACATTAATGATAAAAATGTAATTTCGCAACAATCCGACCTCAGTAGTGCGTTTGTTCGTTGTAAAAAAATACGTTTCGAAACCGTTTTCTTTGATTTTATTAACGGATTAAGTAAGATCGGCATTCCAGATTCATCATCTGTAGATTCAATTTTACGTTTTTTGAATATTTCAAAATAAATAGATTTTGAAAAAAGACTACTAGTAGAGAAAATAACAGAGCATTGTGATTTGAGTAAATCAATTATTTTTGGCTCGAGCTGATCTTGTTTTGCTTTAGACTCATCATCTTTCGTGTTTTTAATAGATAATTTAAAATCAACCGTATCTATACCAAAAAGTGAACGTCTTTCTAATCTTTCTTGAGGATTATAGCAAATTTTAGTTATTTCATACTCGTCTTCATAAAATAAACCAGCATAAGAACTATAATGACGATTCTGAATGGCACTAAAACCACACGAACATTTGTATTGTGATTCATGTTGTACAAGATTATAGGGTAAATAGACATCAATATCTGATCCTTTGATATTACCATTACAAATACACAGGGGACAGCTATCAAAATTATGATCCTTAAATATGTTGATGAGTGAATCAGAAAGTACTAGTGTGACGATTAGTGAATTGATTTCAGGCAGACTATTACCTAAATAATTCATTGTTTCGTTAAATCGATTTGTTATCTCAAGGTTTTCTTTTCGAATCAAACTGTTACCAAATTGATTAGGCGAGATTGAATTCTGCGATTTATTTGCATTATTAAACATAAATGTGGATGAACAAGTTGATTTTGAATTAAATGGTGGTTTACTATTTATTGTGGACAAATGACCAAAATTTACTTTATTTACATTTAAAAGATTAGACGAATTGAATTGATTTTTCAAAGACGATGAGTTTATTAATGACTGCACATCTGTATAGCCAGATTTTTTGTTGTTCGTGTTATTTATCAAACTCAAATTTTTATCAATTAATTGTTTTTGATTTCTTAATGGATTTACTAACGATTGAGATACGTTCTTTTGTTGTTTTTGTTTCTCCAATTTCGATCTATAATTACATTCGTCTGGAATTTTCAAATTCGATACACTTATACTGGCCAAAGGAGAAAATCTTGGTGAAGTTATAAATTTGGTTTGCAGAGGTGTAACATAAACACAAGAAATATCCTGAATTTAAAAAAAAAAAGATTAATCTAATGAAAATTATTTGAAATTAAACAAAATTTACCTTAACATTGTCAAGTGGACTTAATGGAAAGATATCTAACTTTTCTTTAGTTATGTAATCTTCATTTACAATTGACTCGGTAGAATTTATATAACAACTGTATGGTGATGGAGCGGTAGTTGGTTCTAAAGATGGTGGAGTGGGAAACATTCTTGCAATATCACAAAGTATATTTGAACTATTATTGTTATTTGGTTGTGTCGATTTACCGTTAACATTTACCTTGATATTATAAATTTCATTAATTGGCGCATTAGCTACAGAAGACAAATCGTTGCTTTCTTCACCAGAAGAATTAAATAAGCGATTCAAATCCTTATATGATGCTGTAAGATCTTCTTCCTTAATAATTTTATTGTTCATATGTAAATTATCTTTATCAAATTGTTTGCCAATTTGTTGCTTTTCATTTGATTGATCATCAGATTTCTTATCATTTGTGCACTTTTTGCTATTTCTAAGACAATCATCATCAAATTCATACGGATCTCTTGAACTATCATCATTATCCCAATTATCTTCATTATTTAATTTACATTCATCATTAAGCAAACCTTTAATTTGTCGTTTATTCTTTGATTCAGGTAATTCCCAATTCACGTTTAAATTATTGATCGAATCAAAATCGTAGAGCAAACTATTTGGTGGATTACAGTTTACATTTAAATGACTTTCTAAGGGTAGATGTGGCCTTTTTATTGCACCTAATCTATGAGTGTACTGTTTGTAAAAATTTTTATTAAAACTAGACACAACAACTGGCACATCACTATTTAACACGTCCATTTGAATCGATGATTTTTTATCATCTATTTTAACATCTGTTTTGCTATCTTTTGTTGAAGATTGAATGGCATTCCATTGTACAGAAATAGGATTAGGCGAACTTGTATTTGATTTATCAGCTGAATAAGGTGAAAACATCTCTTCCTCAAATTTTTCCTTTTGTGGTTCATTTATGACACTTACATTATGCTCACTTTGTTGTAATTTATCATTATTTTCACATGTAACAAAATCGACATCCATTTTCTTTGAATCATCGACTGGCGAAAAGGCTGTTTTAAGTGGCTGCGGTGGTAGATGATTAGCATTATTCAAAAAATAATTAGGTAATCTAACCGATTGTGAACTATTATTAATCGAAGTATTGTTTGTCAATGCATTTTTATCATTTGATTCATTTATAACTTCGGCAAAACATCTACTTGATTCAAGATCATAAGGATTTGAAAAAAGAAAGTTGCGTCGGTGGAATGGAATGTTGAATTTAAACTGATAATTACTATTCTGCTTATTCTCTTTTTCATTATTTTTATCCAGCTTTTTACTTAATGGATTACTGGTAAACTTAATTTGATCTTTCTGATTTTTCTTAGGCTTACATCTTGAACATTGACAACCTAACCTACAGGTCACATCGTAAATGTCCCATTTATTCAATGTCTGCACAACCGTATCATCATTTTGTTCGTCAGATTTTGTTTGTACGGTGTTAATTGGCGCACAATTTAGCTCTTGATTTAAATTAGATCTTATACAATAACTTAGTGTGGGTAGTCGAGGTTGAGAGGGCGATGTTTTGAAATAATGTTTGTCCAAATGACTATTTTGATCTTTCAATTCTAGATGATGTGTTGTGGTGAAAAGAAGATCTTGTACAGATTCCTGATGGCCTTCATTCTTTTGTTGAGAAGAAGTAGACTTTTTATTATTTGATGATTCTAATTTACAGAGATTATCTATTTGACGCTTTTTAAAATTAAAAAGAGGTTCGTCAGACTGAAATACATACACAAAATTTGATGGATATTTCATTTTAACACCGGCAACAATCACTTCAATCATTGAAGGTAATTGATTAGATGATTGATTTGATTGGCATTTATTATTAATTGAATTGAACGACTCTTCTAAACTATCGATTTTTAAAGGGGCAATCGATGACATTAAACTTGTTGAGGTGCTTATTTGTTTAAATTGTTTATCTTTAGTCGATTGTTGAATAAAGGGAAAAAATTTACGCCAATCATTCATTGTCTTTTGAACCTGACTGTCATTTTCTTTAAGTACATTACCAGTTAGGGTAGCTGATAAACCGTAAGGACTCAAAATCACATCAATCGGTTGCTGTTGATGCAATGCATTAAATAAATGAGATTTAGTGAGTTTATAGATTGGCTTTTTCAATCTGACATCGATTATACAACAGACAGTATTCTCTCCATGTATGAAAAAACTAAATGCAAATGCTAATCTTTTTGAATTGGCCACTAATTTAATTGTATTTTGAAGTAATTTGCTAAAATGTTGATTTTCTTGATTATTTAATATTGATGATTTGTGATTTAATGAGGATGAATTATTGTTGCTTAATTGCTGCTGATTTTCCACAGGAAATATAAAAAATTTACCTAATTTTGCAAATCCAGTAGATAATAATGATTGTTCAATCAAATTATGATATGCTTTGAAAAGAAGTGTTCTACATTCGTATGAAAGTCCATGATCATAATCACCAGAATCGGTGACTTGTAGATCTTTGTGTATAAGTTGCTTCCATTCGGGATCATTATTGAACCAAAAACACCATAATTGTTTTGTGTAATGTTTAGGACCTGTTGTTTCTTTAGGCGATGTTATATTGTTGTTTACAACACGACGCCAAACACACAGTATATCTCTATTTAAACATTTTATGTAGGACGAAAGAACCGGACAGTCGAGAGTATCAGTTGTGGTAGTGGTTGCATTTTGATTTCCAAGTATTTCATTGTTAATACCGAAACCTCGCCACTTTATATTTCCCAAATCAGCCTATTATTTTATTTTAAAGTAAAATAAGATTATAAAAATTTAAATGAAAAAAAAAATAATTAACTTACAAGTGCGAAAGTATTTGTGAAACAATCCTCTAGACTTGATCCGTTTGTGGAATAATTAGCATTCATGATTAAGTTATATGTATGAGTGGGGCTCGTTAATAATTACAAATTCTTTCTAATTATAGTCCATGGTTTGATTAAGTTCACTCTCTTTTTAAGTAATTGACAAGTGTGATTTTCCGATCAATTTCGAAGAGTTGATTAGTTTCAGAATAAATAAGATCAAAATTACAAAGGGTCATCTAAATTTTGCAGTTTTTTATATGATTATTGCTTTCATAAACAAACAAAAATATACCTGTATACAAGAAAAGAAAAAGTTAGTCAATTTTTAATTAAAAAGATGTATGATTGGGTAGTCAAATTAGGCCAAGAAAAAGCAACACAAAGAATAAAAAATTCTCAAATAGATTCATTCAAGATTGAAAAATGAGAGACCGGAAGTTGATTATTTTTAATTAAATGACTTTTTAAAAACATAACAAAAGATTACCTCATTATTTATGAAAATAATTTTTTTTTTTTTCAATTTTTATTCACACACATCTATAGCTAATATTTGCAAACATCAGAATCAGTTTATAAGGCTTAAATCACACTTCACCATATTCGCTTTTTTTTAATGTTTCAACACGAACAAAAAAAAATTCTGAAATGAAAAAAAAAGGTGAAATTTTTAATTTTTTTTTTCTCACACAACTTACGCTTCAAAATACAAACACATGTCTTAAGAATCTCATCAATTCAAACACTTTAAATGCATTCGACAAACACAATTGAAATTGTATTCATAAACATGATAGGTAAAGATTGGATTGAAATTTATCATTCGTGCTGCAAAAGAAATAAGCATCTTTTTTTTTTCCAATTTAAAATCAAATTTTTTAGTTAATTTAAGAATAAATTTTGTTAAATAATAAATGAAAATTTTAACTGAAATGTGATTATGAATCTGAAATGTTCAAAAAATTTTTATATTGCAAAAATTGCGGATGGATTGGATGTCTAGCGTTTAAGTACGAATAAATTAAGATACGACACATTAAATAAAATTGAAAAGAAAAATTCCATTTTTTATTTAAAATAATGATGAAAAAAATTAAGTTTGTGAATAAGATTCGATTCTTATTGCCTTAACTCGTATGAAATAATGTATCAAAAATCAATAAAAAATTTGAAAAAAGTGTTGTGAAAATAAATCACGTTTAAAAAAATGCTTTTCAAAATGTCAGGTTTAATAAAATCTAATAATTAATCTAAAATAAAATTTAGATTAACAATCAATGCATCATTCAGTTTTGAGGTTGAGTCAAATAAATTTGTCTGAATGATTATATTGCAAAAATACTCACAATATAAATCATTCTTTCAAACCTTACACTTTGAATGAATTGAGCTTACCATCTTAAATCATCATCTTGATCTAGTGATGAGCGAAGTTAAAATTTAATTGCTATATTTTAGACAAAAATCACTCAATATGGAAATAATCAAAAAAAAAAAAGCTAATCAATAATTTCTTTTGCATTTTATGAATAATGTAGACAAATAGTTTATATCTTAGTTACAGAAAACACCTTTGCATCATTTCTTGTCTTCGATAAATTAAAGCTCAATATCTAATCTTATTATCGATTTAGTTTTCTATTTGATTGACAATCTTTAAAGATAAAAAAAAAGTAGATGTGTATATAGCAAATATTTAATGATTTATCACAATTACGTTACATTTTATTTGAGGAGTTTAGATGTTCTTGTTGCAGATCATAAAATCATCTTGATGACATCGTGATCAATGCGAATAAAAATATTTATTAATGTATACAAAATGAAAAAAAGGTAGATAAATTTTTTTTTATATGGTAAACGTTTGTTGAAAATAGACAAATTTTCGTAAACAATTATGTCACACGTCATATGAATTTTAGATTTTTAGATGAATTTTCTATTCATATTAAAATAAAAAAAAAAACCTTTATACAAAATCTGACTGTTTAAAAATAAAAATTATTATTTAAAGTCACTTAGAAACATTAGAGACATTTTTGAATCTTTTTTTAAACTAACTTCGAAATGCACATACTTTTAATAACATTTAACATGAATTTCGAAAAAAAAAATCATCTATTCTGAAATAAACACAAGTGAAATTTCACAAAAAAAAAATCTTAACAAAGATTGATTTAAAAATCATGAACGAAATTCGTATTTAAAATTGAGAGAAATTTTTTACAATTAAAAATTTCTCTGAGACAAGTCTATTTGAAAATATTAAAAAAAAAATGTATTAATAGCGAAGATATTTTTTTGCACCGAATAAATAATTGAAAATTAAAGAGATCAAACGCATTTTAAAAAATATATTTGGGATTTGACAGAACATTGTGCACACACATACCACAAGTCAATTTTCAATTTTTAAGAATCCTATTTACAAATTAGTGATTAAAATTTGATTAGGCTGATTTAGTTAAATCAAATAATGGGTTGATGCTTTTTTTATATAAAATCATAGTTGATTGTTGACAAATGTGGAATTTTCATTGTCTATAAATTTCGATCGGTTGTTACGGTCAAATTTCAATTCAATCGTGAAATAAAAAATCACACATGCACATTATTCAATTACATCCGCTGTTCTAATTCTATGAGAGACAGAGAAAAAATAGATACTCTGAAATGAAATATAAACAAACCGATTTTGGAAATTCGTTTTTTGAAAAGAGAAAAAGAGAGAATAGTCAAGGGGGAGCTAGGGGTGAAAAACTGGGGACATAGTGGGGTATGAGTCGATAGATCGAGATTGCAGACCACTTAGATTGACTTTAAATCGAAATAGTCGATTCGTTTAATTATATTGAGTTCTTTTTTTCCTCTCTTTCACTTGCTTCTTCATTCATTTAATTCTTTTTTTTTTTTTTTTTTCTTCTTTTTGCATTCTTCCAATCGCTTTTTCTACTTAACTTGTAAATATGCACACACACAACTTCTGCTCTTTTTGCCTAAAATACACCGCATATACAATCATTTATTGAACACACATACACACAGACTGCACACGAATCACCGCATATACATGAGAAAAAGAAAAAAAATTTAACTTCTAATGTATATGAGAAGAAAAGAAATATATAAATAGAACTAATCACATTCAGCTAAATAATCAGCTCAGACTGACTAAGTAATATGTAATTTTCGGCCTTACGGACATGTCGACAACATTTTTAACTGATCTATATTACAACACTCACAAGAATTAAATTAACGACCGATTAGCAAGTCAGATGCTTAGTAAACTTCACAATTGGAAAATTACACACAAAATATATAAAGAAAAAAAAAATTTACTTTAAAGAAACATTTTTACATTCGTGAGAGGTCGCTTTCAACTGGGGACCGTTCACTAAAAAATGTTTCACCAATTTTTTTTTAATACATTCTTATAAATTTCCATGGATTTGCAGTTTTTTGGCTTGAATTTTTTAATTTTTTATTTATCACAGCTCGTAATTTACTTTATTCGATTTATGAAAAAAATATCTTTATTTAAGATGTGTATTTATTTTGTAGCACTTTATTATTGAATTTTAAAAAATATGGTTCAATGACTCATCAAATAAAAGCTTACACATAAACAGGTTTGCTTAATATATAAATAAATATTCATGCAAAATATTATTAAGATCATATTTATAAAAAAAAAAATTCAATTTTCAAGAATATATTAATTGTTTTAGTTTATAGTTCTTTAGGATTTTTAAAATTTTGAAAAATATTTTGTTTTTTAAATTTTCATTTTCACAATTATTAAAAATGATTTATATGGAAAAAAAATCAAATATAATTATTATAAATAATTTTTTTTTAATCTAGATTATGTTAAAAATTAAATGTAAAAAGAATAACGATTATAATAAAAATTGACATGTAGGAAATTGAGAAAAACTACTTGCTAAATTAATTTATTTTATAATTAAATTTTCAATTAAAACAATGTTTTTAAAATAGAAAATTTTTTTTTATTTAATTTTTCCTACGTATTTAAATTTTATTGAAAAATTTTAGAATCAAAATGCACAATTTAATCTAAAAGCAAATCAATAGACAGTCGCAACATATTGCATGTGATGCAAATTAATTTACTGTTTTTTACAAAAATTTATATTATACTGTCTCGATTTTAATTTTTTCGACATATAATTGTAAACCGAAAAAAAAAGGCGTCGAGAATGCTAAAAAATATTAGCAACAGGTGAAATGTGCAACATGAAAAAGTTTAGCTGAAATAAGTAATCCAACGAAACTTATAATAGGATAATAATTTTAAGTCAATGTATTTATATTGATTTGTATTGTAAAAATATTTATCTACTTCAATTTGAGTTTAATTTATCAAAGCGTTCCATTTTAAAATTTAAAATTTAAATTTGAAAAGTTTTCTTTTATTACGTGCAAGTTTCAAATTTAAAGAAGTTAATAAAGAGATTATCAAAAAATTATAAAAGTAGCTCTTTTATTCTTTTTTTTTTTTTTTTTTCATTTTTTATTGATATAAACAAATATAAATAATTAGTCAATTTAAAGTTCTCTATTTGATAAATTATCTTTGCGATTGTTGAACGTGCAGATTTTGTTTGACAATGAACAATAAAACTGAGCTATTTTTTTCAATTTTTGAACCTGACATTGTATTTTCATATAAATTTTTTTTTTTACATTATTCAATATATTCCCATTTCTATAAATATAATCAAATAATCATAGACTCACGAATTTTATATTAATTTTTTAATTTTTTTTTTGTGTTTTCTTTTGTTGTGCTCATTTTTTTATAATTCATTTTGATAGAACGATTCTAGAAAAATTACTTGAAATTTATCATGAAAAATATTGTAATAATTTTTTTTTGTCGATTGACAAAAAAATCTCAAAATGATGTGTAAAAAATTTTAACTGATCAAAAAAATACCTTCAAAAAATTAAAAAAATTATCGAACTTGATTATAAGAAATATATTTTAATGCATATTTTAAAGAGATTGTATTTTGATTTAATATTTTCAAAAAATACGAGTATACGAATTTTTTTCACTTTTGTAAAAACAAGTGTGAAAAAATAAATTTGATCTTTAACCTTAATATAGGATTGTTCATTAATAATCATTGTATATTTAAAGATAAATTCAGATTTTCAAAAAAGAGGATTTCTTATGATAAAGGTTAAATGCAATTAGGAATCAATAACACGACTAATACCTACACAAATATCCTATTCTAAAATTAAGATTAAAATATAATTTATCGATGATTCACAACTTTTATAATTATGCTACATTCAAAAAAGTATTGAGGCCAAAATCTTTTTAAGGTATTAAAATAAAAATTAAAAAAATGCTTCAACTTGCAATGAGATTATGAACGATAATAAATACAAAAAAAAAAAAAAGAATATCGAATATTTCGATTGAAAATGTAATTAATAATTTTTAATTGACAAAGTAATAAGTGTGGTTTGAAATATATAACGTGAAATTTGATTTCAAAAAACAAAGTAAACAATTTATCAAATTTAACGCATAAATAAAGAAAAATTGTTTAAAGATTTTTGCTTTAAGAATCATCAAAAAGGTATTGTTTCAATATTTATTTCCAATGTGATTTCATTTGATGATTATGAATTGAAAACGGTAATGAATGAAAAAATAAATTTGAGTGGTCGCTATGTTATAAAGATTCAAATGTGGTATAAAATCATATTATGAGCAAGAAAAATTATTCTAAGATAATTGATGATTTCAATTCAATTGAATGCTTATTTAATTAAAATTCTAAGAATAAAACTCGTGAAATTTTTTTTAGAGATAAAAAAAATCAAGAAATGATGAAATTAATATAAATACGCAAAGATATAAATTAATCTTCATAATTTGAATAAAGGTCAGTTGACTGCTTCAATATTTTAGATTGTTTTAATTAATTTTCTATTCTTATTTAAATTCTGTTGAGATCTAAATCACAAACGCGCACATCCAACCCACTCTTTCAAATATATAATATTATACATAATTAGAATATATGATTATCAAATGAAACATTTGTTCACAAATAATTAATATCTAATTTAGACCTATAGCGTTTTATGTCTATGATTCTATTTTGTGCTAAAGTTTTAATTGCTCGAAATAAGATGTTTTTTTCCGAATTATAACAACTCTAGCTAGATTTGTGAAATCTCACTTAATCAACATTTTCTTTTTCCTACATTCTTCTCTTACATTTTTTTGCTATTTTTAGATCTCTATTTATAATAAAAAGATGCTAATGAATAATTGAATATGGACCAACGGTCATTTGAATTACGAATCGAATGTTTTGTTAAGTGATTCATTTTATTTTCAAGATTATTCATTTTCTGGTTTTAAAAAAAAAAATTTATCGATAAAAATGCTTGAAATGAACGAATATTTTGGTCATGAATTATTATCTAGCTTTCGAAATAAAAGTTTAGCCAATATTTTGGCTCCATTATTGATTGGTAAGTATAATTTAATAAAAAGCTAAATTTAAAATACAAAAACGACATATTTGAAATGAATTTAAATTTTTGTTTTTTTTTTTTTTAAGGTGTAGCATTTGTTGGAATGGGCAGTTGTATTTTTCTTTTTTTTTTTGAATCGATTTTATCCTTAAATTCAAAATATATTAAGGTATAATAATCTATTTAATTAATTTTTTTTTCAAACAATATATAGGCACTTATATTCGAATATATGACGAACATAAGCATAATTCTAAATTATTTAGTTTTGGTATCGTTTGCTTAATATTGGGTAGTTGTTGTATGGTATTGTCCATTTGTTGGTTTGTTTTCGATTACAGGGACAGACGTGAAATCACAACACATAGCAGACAACATTTTATGGATCGAATTTTTTTTCTTAATTTGCAAAATTCATTTAGTCAAAGTGACAATGCAATCTATTCAAATTATTTGAATGCAGAATATAATTCAACACAATTTAATGGAGAACCCCCTCCAACATACCAACAAGCAATTTTGTCACCTATTACTATTTATCCGGATCATTTATCCATCAATTCGATTCAATACAAAAATGGCAATAAATCGAATCAAATCATTTCTTCAGATGTGATTGCTGAATTATCAGTCATTGATCTCAGGAATCTATGTCCACCAACTTATGACGATGCTCTTAAAATGAATGATTTGAACGAAAGTACTAAATTGTGATATAGTTTAATCTTTTGAAAACTTCTTAGTACAAATCAACTAAACTAATTCCAATTAATTTAGCTCAACTTATAGATTATTTCGAAAAAAGTATGCTCAATTTTCTTTCGAATTTCAAATAAAAAAAAAACACATCAAAAATAATATAATATACAGGCCGTTTAAAAAAATTTTTTGACCTCATAAACATGTAATAAATTTTATTTGAAATTTTAAGACAATTTTTTAAGCATGTTACAAAGGTGAAAAAAGATATCATTCATGATGATTCTTTTTTTGACAAAAATGTTTTAAAAATTTGTTGAGTCAAGCTTACAATTCAAACTTTATAAGTACTTCTAATTCAGAAATTTTAGAAAATTTTTTTGAACTACTTGATGACCAGTTGATTGGTTAGCATCTTTAAAAAAAATTTGTACAATTTATTAAAATTTTTTTTATAAAATAGAGGCATCAAAACAGATAAAATTTTTTGAGACTCGCTCTGAATTTCCATAAAATTTTATTAGTCATAAATTATTCTTCGCTATTTATTCGTTATACGATTTTATTTGATTGAATAATCTTTTTGATAGAACTTTTTTTAATATTCACTGTAGTAGTTATTATTTTAATATTTTCTCTAAATTAATTGAATTTAGAAAACTTATTGATTTTCACATAAGGCACAATTAAGAAACGATTTAAACTTTCAATACGTGTCTTG
This sequence comes from Acarapis woodi, assembly GCA_023170135.1. Lineage (NCBI taxonomy): Eukaryota > Metazoa > Arthropoda > Arachnida > Trombidiformes > Tarsonemidae > Acarapis > Acarapis woodi. Next base: position 16,701 of record BLXL01010212.1, read on the forward strand.
AACTTATAAATGATAATAAATTAAGATGTGCATAAAGAATCGATAATTAATATATTAAAATAAATTCCTGTATTTGTTTACTTATCTAAATTCATTGAGCTAAAAATACTCTTATCAAGTTAGTTTATCTGATGTAATGTAAAATTTGTCGGCTGTATTTTATTTTTGATTCAAACCCTTAAAATAACTGTCTTGATAATCGTATACATTGTGAAAATGAAGATAATTTTAATATAATGTAGACAATCCGAAAATAAATTGAATTCCTATTTTCTTTGATATTCATGAAGGCGTTTGAAAGGAAATTGTGAATATAGATTAACTTAGAACAAATGATTAATTAAAGAACTCTAATACTGAACCATTAGACAATCTATAATATTTGAAAGTGATCTAAATATTTTCTGAAGATCGAAATTGTTGATTTATTTGTGCTTTGTTCATTCAAATTTCAAATATGAACTAAGGATTCGTGTAAGAAATTATCTTTATGAGAATAATTTTGTTTGATAGAATTATTTACCAAAAGGTCAATAAAAGTTATAACTGTATAAATCTTTTTATATAAATTTTATATTATTATTTTGTTTAATAAAATTGGGATGACATTTCAGAATTTCTTTAGATGAAAAAAAAAAAAAAACAAATCAAAACTGATTCAGATGATCTTTGTAATTTTTACGTGAAACTTAGTTTAATGATAATTTAAAATGGATAACAAGAAAACTATGGGAGATCACACATCAGAAAAATTCAAAAATATGGAATTCATCTAGTTAATATTCACCATAATCAACAAGTAAATGTATATGTAAAATTGTTATTTTCCCTAAAAAATTCTATTCACATAATTACAAAAATATAAACATAATCGATGATTCTTATATATACTATCAAACGAAAAACAACAGCATTTTTCCAAACTTTTCAACTAAAAATGTTTCTGAATAAAGAGTGTGGCAAGAAAAATTTTTTTGGTTCTAAATATGAAAGACGTTTAAAGTAATAACGAATCAATCGAAATTTCACATACTTGAATAAATTAAAATGAAATAAAAAATGAAAATTTAGGTATAATTTTGATTCTTATGATTAAACTTCTGAAACATTTTTTTTCTTTGAAGAGTTTAGATGAGATGTTTGTTTTCAGTCGGAATACAATTTCGCCGAAACATTGATGAATCACAATTATTAGATGACTGAAGTATGTTTGAAATAGGTGAAGAAGAGATGACAGGTTCATCGGTATCACCTAACATTGAAGTTGTACATTCGAGTAAGACATTATTCTGTTGTTCAATCGAATCTTTGTCTGTGTTATTTTTTAAAACACTATAAACATTATCAACGGTACTTAATTTTTCGAAAAATGGTATCAAATCTTTGAGCTGAGTGTCTGACATATCTTCGAACCATGATGCAACAGGCACCTAATTAAATAAAATAATTTTAATCAAATAAAAAAAAAAGAAAGAAAAAAATAATATCAAACTTACAGCGTTGTGTTTATGAAAAAAATAAGATGCTGGTGAATTGTCAACAATAACAACTCTATTTAAATCTCTGCCTAATCTACCTAGATCCTAAAAGAAATATGTGATTAGTCAATTTTTTTAAAAAATATGGATGTTTTACCTTAACATAACCGCCCTTATAATAAACACAGGAATCCCTGAATAGTCTAAATTTGAATACATTCCATTTATCGAGAAAATTAGCCACTGGATCGGCATACTGAAAAAAAAAATTAATTTGAAAAAAAATTGATTCACTAATTAAATATAAAAATACCTCGGCTAGACTTGCAGTAAAAAGAACACATTCATATAATTTACCAACACTTTGTAGAAATTCATCGACATGAGGTCTTTTCAGCACGTAGACTGGATGTATTTTACCTTCGATATCTATAGGAACTATAAAATCTGCATTGCTGATGGGCTATACGGTGAAAAATTTATAAATTAAATAATTTTCAAAATGATAAATGCTAATCATACTCTGAATGAACTATGTACAAGTGTTTCATCAAGATCGATTATAAGACACAATTTATTTAAATCACAGTTTGCACTTTGAGGTAGTAGATATTTGTCGAAAAATTCGCCGGTGCTTTGGACAGACTTTTTCTGTGCATCGTTTTGAGCTTAATAAATTTAAAAAAAAATGTCTAAATTTTATTTTTTTATCTATTTTAGTTGATACTTACCTACTTCTGGCCGAAGACAACAGAACAGTGCACGAAAAAAACCCTTTTGACGTCTTTTTTTACTAAACATCGAAAATTTTGGAATATTTAATCGGGTATCTTGAGGAAAGATAAGAAAATAAATTAGAACATATAATTTATAGTAAGAAATGAAAACTTAAGAGTTTTGAAAGAGAAGTGAGTTAAGTAAAGTTTAGTTTAATAATATTTCAAGTAGTTTGTCGATAAAAGAGGTATACATAAAATATTTATTAAATGGCAAACACAACAAAGTCCTAGTGATTTCAAAGTGAATCATAAATATAAAATAAGGAAACAAATGCAAGGAAATTATGAATTAAGGTTTTACTATAAAATCGTCTGAGTCGATCTAGCGCTACAGCGAGTGGGATGAGATCTTTATGGATTTGAGAGATAAGTATTGAAAGTAAATGCAAAACTTATGACTGCACATTTATCTCATTGAAGGCCTATCTCCAGAGTATAAAGTGCGAGTAACCATTGCCAAGGATATAAATATGTGATAATGAAGCAATGAATAGGTTTATATATTTAACAAGATCTTTAACTATTTGAATACAATCGTAAAATATACAGACACGCAAGTAAACTAATTTCAAAATATGTATTCTGGGCAATAAATTGAACGCGCATTCAATGACACAAACCGTAGTCCTAAAAACAATTGATGAGATCACACTATGCCTAAAACAAATCAAGACCACCTTGAATAATTTTACAAAAAAAGAATAACCATCAAAATTATGTTTTGACTGCATTTATTGAAAGATAATATTCAATGCATTCACTAAATTTTTCAATATCTCTACAATTGAATTGACCTTATTTCTGGTTTATTTATAAAGCATTAAAAAATCGAATGAAGGATAAATTTGGAAAAAAAATTATCAAATTAATCAAAGATTGAAAAATTTGAATTTTGTAAATTTCAATTAAGAATTTTACAACAATTTTAATTTTGTTCATATTTACGTTCTTGAGCACAATATGAAATTTGCTTTTCAAATTCATATTGAATTTATTTAGATATTCATATTATTCATAAAAATAAATAAAAAATTTTTAATTATAAAATAGCTTATCATGACAATCATAAGAAATGAATAAAATGTTTGAAGCATTTATTTTTTAGTATAATCAATAATTAATAGCAAAAAAAATATGGCACAATAAGATTGAAGAAAAGTGCACATCTCGAAAAAGCGATTCAAGGAGTCGGATTTGATTAGATCAAAATATAATAATTTTCAAAATGTAAAAGAATTTTGTGAAAAAAAAAAAAAAATAGCCTCAGATTTAGCGTAATTAATAAACTATATGGTTCAGAAAATCATAAAAAGCAAAGGTGAACTTACCTTTTTTAGAAGTTAAATCATCATCTTTTACCATAGTTTATAAGATATGAATTGTAGAGTTAGTGTGTAAACTTATAAAATTTTTTAATTATAGATATATATATTATCTGATGAAATTCATACAATAATTTATAAAAAAAAATTATATAAAAAGTTAGGAATTAGCCAAATCAATGCAGAATTAAAATAAAGCGAATTTCATACCTGCTTGATTAAACTTTATTTGTAAATTTTCATTCAATTAATCGACAATCAGAATTATTTTGGAGAGAGATGGCAGATTATATATACTTTGATTATTTATAACTAGACAATTAAAATATGACGATTATTTTAATCTGTCAATTACTTGAATTCTTAACTTGCCATATCATATTATTTTCACACATCATTTACACAACCAAGAAATTAAATTTGTAAAAAGAGCACCTTTATTAGTTTAGCGAATATGAAACAAAATCAAATGAATTTTATTAATTATTTAAGAGCCTGTACAAGAACAAATCAAAGTTTCAGTAAACAAACGTTTATGGGGTTTTTGATGAGAACAAGAATAAATTAAAAAATAAACTTTCAATGGCGCTGCTAAATTCAAAATATATTTCGAAATTGAAGCGCCAAAATTTAATATTATACAAAAAAAAAAAAACGCGCGCAAATAAGTTATTTTTTTTTAATTACAATTAGAATTTTATAGATTTTATAACTTGATTCTAAAATCGTAAAATTTTTGTTTTTTATTTATTTATTTCAACCCACTCATTTGACTTTCTCAAAATGATTTTAAAATCAATTTCTTCAGAATTTTTGTTTCGCTTTCTGAAATCTGAAATGTGCAAATTAATTTTCTATTCATTTTAAACTTTTCTTAATTAAAAAAATTAATCTACTTAAAATAGCCTTTTCTTTCGTTTCTAATTCTACTAATTGAATTCGATTTTCGAAAAAATTATTTTCATCCAAATTTTAACAAGTTATCAGGTATTATTGATAAAATAAGTTATAACGATCTCTTATTATTGTTTTTTAGTCTTCAAGAAGTAATTTAAAATATTTTCTTATAATTAAATATTGAACGTAATTAAATTGATATTTTTCCTGTTGTGATTTGAATTTTCGTAAAAACAAATTATAATTTTGGCTACTTTGAAATTTAATTATTAAGAACGAATTTTTGAAATTTCTTTTTTATTTTAATCAGACAAAAAATAAAACCGATAGAGGTCGTTTTCTAATGCTATGTTTACAAATATTTTTGAATACAAAAATAATGATTAGAACTTTATCACAAACGCATCGGGTTCAGATAAAAAAAAAAATAATTTCATGATAAAATTTTACAACATTTCAAAAAAAAAGACATTTATTTTTGTATTTATCATAATGTGGTGTTTGGCAAAATGTTTTCTCATATTTACATTTGTGATTTATACTGTAATTAGATTGATAAGTAAGTTATTTAAAAAAAATTTAAAAGCAATCGCATTTTTTCATCCATACGCAAATGCTGGTGGTGGTGGTGAAAGAGTATTGTGGCAATCGGTTAAGTGTCTTCAAAAAAATTATCCAGATTATGAATACTATATTTTAACAGGTGATTTGATTGACGAAGAGCAATTAATGAAAAATGTCGAAAATTCATTCAAAATTAAGTTAATAAAACCAATTAAATGTATTAAAATAAATTCAAGATTTGTAGTTGAAGCAAAATATCATAAAGTATGTACTTTATTGAGTCAAAGTTTAGCTTCCATTGTTCTTGCAATCGAATGTCTTATTAAAATTAATCCAAATATTATAATCGATACAATGGGTTATGCATTTACTTATTGGCTATTTTCCTTATTTAAATGTAAAGTAATTAGTTATACTCACTATCCCACAATTTCAACTGATATGCTTGAAATAATAATTAAATCGGAAGATACATTTAATAATCGACCACTGATTGCCCGTAGTAAATTTCTCACTTTACTTAAATTAATTTATTATCGAATATTTGCTTATTTGTATGGTCGAGCTGGAAAATTCGCTGATATTGTCATGGTGAATTCAAGTTGGACACTCGGTCATATTAATGAAATTTGGAAAATACCAGATAGAACGCATCTTGTTTATCCTCCATGTAACACAGATTCATATTTGAAATTACCAATAAATAATTCCACGAGAAATAAGTATCAAATTCTGTCATTAGCACAATTTAGACCTGAGAAAAACCATAAATTACAAATACAAATAATAGAACGATTACTTAATAAATTTAAAACAAATCAGGGAATCAATAATCTAAAACTTGTACTTGTAGGTAGTGTAAGAGATCAAAGTGATCAAATACGAGTTGATAATTTAAAAAATTTGATCAAGTCCATGAATGTTGAAAAAAATGTTGAATTCAAATTAAACATATCATTTGACGAAATATTGAAAGAGATGAGTAGGTCAAGTATTGGTCTTCATACAATGATAAATGAACATTTTGGAATAGCCATTGTCGAATCATTAGCCGCTGGACTTATTATGATTGCACACAATTCTGCTGGTCCTAAAATGGACATAATCGAACATGAAACAAATGGATATCTAGCATCTAATTTAGATGAATATGTTCAAATTATAAGTAACGTGTTCTCAAGAGAGGGCGATTTAAATCAAATCAGACAAAATGCTAAAGATAGCTCAACAAAATTTTCTGATCATAATTTTGATAAATTGTTTCTTAGTTGTGTTAAAAAAATATTTAAATAAATAAGAAGTATTTGCTCAGTTAAGTATTTTTAATAAGATTTCATAAAGGCAACAAAGCTTGAAATTTAAAGATTTTCTTATGTGCATAAAAAATAAATTTTATTTTTTTAATAAAATTTATGACTAAAAAATTAATCATAAATTCATAGCAAAACAACTTTAAATGCTATTAGCTCATTTTAATTGATTTTTAATTTAATATTGATTAAAACGTAACTTGGACATTGTAATAAACAATTAATCAATAATCTTCTGATTATTATTTTATTTACATATTTATTTAATTCGAAAAGAAAATGCAAAGTGAAAATTAAGATTCGAACAATAATTTTTGTGAAACTAGACTTGGTCATCATGATAAAAAAAGGTTGTTGTTTTTGGACTGCGAAAAAGGAGTAAAAATTTTAGTTTCATAAGTATTCGAAAATAATTATTAAACTTACTTTTTATTGCATGTCTTTACGTAGAATATATCATCCGGAGGTCTTTTTTTTTCCTTGCAAGAACCAAGCATTGAAATAATACTTAAGCTTACAGATCTAACAGACAAAGCAGCTAGGGAACAAAAAAAAATTTGTATAAAAATTAAACCTGTTAAGAAAAGACAATTAATTTACCTGACCAGTCATCTGAAAGAATTGATAAACAAATATGTCCATTCGAATAGATATGTGGATGAACAGGTACTTTTTCTTTAGAAAATGTAACAATAGGTGAATCGAATGGATATTTATCGCTAAATTTGAAATTTAAACAATACTCTTCTCCATTATAAATCGAATCATTTGGACTCTGAATCTTAACTTGCCACCTATAGAATATAAAAAAATGTAATTTGTCTTCAAGTCTCTATAATAAAAATGACTCACTCTTTTATATTTTTCTCGATTTGATTATAATCGATTTTGATATTAGGAGATGGATCAGATAAAAGATTCATCAGTTCCTTACGAAGCCTAAAAAAAATTTATATTTACCCTATTTTAAAAATGATTTTATTTTAAATCACTTACCTTTTTTCCATAGAAACCATTTTTTTTTGTCCTAATATTTGCACAAAGAGTTTAAAATTAGAAAGATCTATTTCGTTACAACAACATTAAACAACAAATTGAATTTGAATATGTTTTTTTCGAAGGTGGATGTAAATATCAAATTGGCCTAAATGTATCAAAGAAATAAAATAAAATAATATAAAATAAATATAAAATGATTCAATCATTCATTGTGCAAATTAGATTGACGAAAAATGACAATATGTAATTTCGAATCTCCAGTTTTTAGAAATTTCTCGATAATTATATGTACTAGACTTTGTTTCAATCGATGTAGAGTGAATATAATCATAGATTTTTCAATTTACCTGAATTTTTTCTCGAAAAAATTATCAACAATGTCTAATAGAAACAATAAAATATCTCTAATTTAAGCTTTGAAATTATTTTATCAATTACTATTTAATTACTAATAAAATGATAAAAAAATCTGCAAAAGGGAAAAATTTTTCTCAATCAAATACTATATAGTGTATATAGATTCTAATTATTATCTTTTTGAAATTTTTAGATGCTAAAGTCACTAAAAAAAATTTAAATACACTCAAATAAAAATTAAAATATTAACATAATATTTTTCTACAAAAGTAAACAACAAAATATGAACGACATCTAGAGTACTTAAACTGTAAATAGCAAAAAAAAAAAAATAGTTATCCTACTTTTTCTTTTACCATTTACTGGATCTATCAAAATAAAGTATTGAATAGAAGATTCACGATTTCAAATAACTAGTAGAAACTAGAGTGAAGTTTGTAATTTTGTATAAAAGTAAAAATTTTTTTATACTTATAGAATTCATTAAAATTTTATATTTTGTAAGAATTTTTATTGATTACAAAATAAATTCATCAAGTGAATTGAAATTTACTATATTTTACATATATACAAAATAAATAGTACTTTGACACTTTGTAACGTTCAATATAGTAACTTCATTAAAAATTCCCGATTCACTGAATTTGTTTCGAACGGCCTGTTCTCGCAATTGATTCATCTCAATAATTTTGCAATTATTTTTTTGTCATCATGGCTGGTATGTGACAATAATAATATGAATTTTTTGCTTTTTTTGTTTATTTTGTATTTCAAATATTTTGTTCCTTAATCTAGAAAAGTAAATAATCGATAAATAATTTTTTAAAACACTTCTGATAAATTTTTTTTCAGAAAATCGACGCAACTGCTAAAATTATAATTTTAATAGTTATAGAATCGTTAATTTGAAATGGTTTAAAAATAAAAAAAAAATTAAATTTGATTATAGTATGCTTTTTTTTGTAAAATTAAAATAATATGACAGGTAACATAACTTCTTTATTTGAAAATATTCAATTGACTAATATCCTTTTAATTTTAAATATTTATCTGAATAAATAAATACATTATTTGCACTCAATTTACTTTGAGAATCATATAATAAAATAGTTACCGAAGAACTCGGCATCAATATCCAATTGGCAGTTCAAGTTTATTAAAAATTTTTTTTATTATTTTGTTTTAGATCGAATTAATTTATTTTATCATCTACACTTGCGACATGATATAATTTATTCTTACCATAGCTTCAGACAAATTTGAACTCGATTCCGGTATATTTTAAAATTTAGAATTCAGTAAATAAAAATAAAATTTTTTTATCTGATTATTTTCATTAATCGTAAAAATCCACTTAGTATTTAGAAAATCTATGAATTTTTAATTCAAAAAAGTTTTTTGAGGCACTATTTATTAATCAAATTAAATTAAACAAAATATTTCAAACAGATCGAATAAGTAGTGTTCCATTTTTTTTTTTTTGATGAACTTAATTACAATTAAACAATTAATTTTCATCTATACATTATTTTAACATTTTTTTCAATTACAATTGTAATTAAAAAATTTCTCGAAATCAAGGCTAATATGTTATGTAATCTGTATGCTTAATCTTTTTTTTCAAATCATGAGAAAATGATCATAGTAATCAAAGTACTCGCCTAATATTTATATTTTTGCAGTGACCGTTTGGAGATCATTGGCTAAATCAGTAATATTGCTATAATGGTGATGATCGGTCTTGCCTTCTTCATTTTTTATAAAATTAAAACGATTGTCTATATTGTCATAGATATTAACATCTCTATCTTTGCATTCATCTAAAATATTTTGATTGTTTTTGAGATTATCATAAAGATTTGTTTCTTCATTAGCCACATGTTCTTTAGCATCGATTTCATTTTGTATAAGTAATTTAAGTAGATCATATTTTGATACAATTTCATGTGCTTCTTCCAAATGTAATCTTTTCATCATCGCCAAGTAAAATCTTAATTCTTCTTCGTTAAACATGGGCCATTTTAATTTATTATCAAGCTCAATTGGCGCCTTACTGTAAACATAAAGCCAATCAGGTATTCGTTCAGTGAGATATGGATTCGGAGGCACCCAAACATTGTGAGGTTGTTGTTGTGAATCATTGCACTGTTTATTTTTTTGTTGTGAATCAGTTATTTGAAGATTAGCTTGCATATTATTTTGCAGATTAATTTGTAAATTACTTTGTATTTTAGAAGATTTTTGTAGGTCTAAATTATTATCAAATTCACTTGTTTGATCAGAAAACGATGACTGATCTAAGATTGAAAAATCATCCTGTTTATTATTGACATCGATCAAAGTGCAATTTTTATCATTTGAAATCAATTGATTATTTGATTGCATTTTAAATTGCGAAGTCGGATGTGTGAGTTGTGCTAATCTTGTTGCATAATTTAAATAATAAACTTGATCATTTTTGACTATTTTTTCCCAATTGCTTGGTAATTCATCACCATTTAGTGGATAGCTCCAGTAAGTGGTTTTTGTATTGTGATCTATAAAGTATTTTTGCCCCTTCAAAGTATAGCCCACCGACCAACCAGGTGGCAAATTTAAAGATGATGAATCGTTTAGTAAATTTTCTTTATCTTGATTATTTTTTAAACCTTGACTATGCAAATGAAAACGGTCGACTAAGTCAATGGAATCATTTGGTGATTTGTTAAATTGACTTGATATATGATTTAAATTTTTCATTTGTACGATTTGTGCATTAGCGTAATTTGAATTTTTATCTTGTTGAACATTTAATTGACTCTGAAAATAAGAATTAGCCAAACTATTATTCATCAAAATTGAATTGCTGTTGTTGCAACTGGGAGAAAAGAAATTTTTTTTTGATGAACAATTTTTCGATGAACAATTATTAGATGAACAATTATTAGATGCAAACATTGATATAGCCGAACAATTTGATGATACACAATCGCTAATATTTAATGTGTTTGAATTCATTTGATTACAATTAGTAATATTACAATTTACAGCACAATTTTTACAATTCTGATTACATTCTATCTGATTAGATTGATCCGGTTTACCAAATTCATTTGTTGCTTTCAAATTATCCAAATTAAATTTATTTGAGTGATTTTGTCTTATTTCTTGATGATATGATTGAATCTGTTGATTTTCATCTAAATAATTATCATCTTTGAATGGATTGCTTTTCAAATTACACGCTAAATTGTTTGAAAAATTTATATTTTGGTTGCTATTTAATTGATTTAAATGATTTCTCAATTGAGGATGTGAACAAAGACCATCAACTTTATCGATAGAATGTTTGTCAATTGATGCATCTGAATTTGAAGCATAGGAATATAAGTTTAAACAATTTGATATATGCATATGAGGTTGACTGGATGATTTGTTGACCATATTATTAGTATATAATTTATTGCTTAGATTATTTTCTGCGTTTTCTTGAATGGATGAAGAAATTAATCGATTATTGTTGTTCATTTGACCATTTGTTGTGTTCCTAGTAGCTACACCATTATTCATCATTAATAATTGATTGGTAAGTACTGTTGTGTTTGGCGACCATTTGTAGGTGATGGGACTAACTGGTCTATTATTTGATGTTTGTACTTGTTTCTGTTGAGAATCGAATTGTATATTACGTTGGAAATTAAATGATGGATTGAATTGAGTATTAGACTGATTTATAGAACTTAAAATTTGTTCATAATTGTTAGGTGAATTCCGAGAATCATTTTTATAAGAGTTTTGTTGCAAAGAATTTTGTATTTGAGATTGTTTATGTTGGAAGATTGACTGATTCAGCTGATTTGTTGGAGGTTTGTAAATAGGTGCTGAGTTTACATTAGCTAATAATGATGGCTTATGAAATTGATTTCGAATTTGAGGATTAAATAAATGATGATTATTGAGATGCTGAAGAAAATTGCGTAATGGTTGTTGTTGAGCTGCCTTTGCACACTTTTCAGATAATGTTTTCGGCTGATTATAATTGAAATCGGTTAATATATCAAATTCTTTCTTTTGTTGAAAATGATTCAATGTCCACACATTGATTACTTTAAAAAAGATAATAAATAAGTAAATCAATAAATAGATATTGATTCAGTAAAAAAAATTTAAATTTTTAAAATGATATAGTAACACATACTTGGTATTTCAGGTGGATTCTCTTTTTTTACATATTTTCCAGCGACACCTTCGTGAATTGGTTTCGTTTCTTTCTTTTTTGATATCATTTTTTTAATGAAAATTAACTAAAATAAATCAAAAGACTAAAAGCTGTGAAATTTTCACGGTCTAAATGTGCACTGCAGTGCTCAGATTCTGTAATTTTACAAAAAATAAAAATACTGATGATAAAATAAAAGAAAACTATAGGTAATTTAAAACATTTTAATATTTTTTAAAAAAAATTTAGAAAACACTCATAATATATTTAGGCGATTTCTAAATAAGATAAGAATAGAGAAAGGGCAATATAATTTAAGATATTTTCCAGAAAAAAATCTCGAAAAAAATTAGAAAAATTTAAATTTTTTAAGATTATTTAAGAAATTCTTAAGGCTTTTTTTCGGATAAAATTTTATTTGATAAACGAAAAAGTTGATTATAAAACCAGGCAAACAATTTTCAAATTGTGATTATGTTGCATGATCTATGACAAATCAAATGATCAAATATTAGTTTGTCATATGGATGAATCAATGTTGATAATATGTGGCATATATGAGAAGATATCTTGTCAATTTAATGGACAATCAAAATTAATCGATAGAGTAGTCAAGATTTTAAAAAATTAGTTTTAATCATAAAAACAGAATAATTTAACTTAAAAAAATAAATTTGTTATTTGTTTAGGTAATTTCACATGACGAGACATCTACCTGAAAAATTGTCTAACTTAAGTCGGAATGCAATTGTACAAGCACAAATGTAAGTTCGCCTTAAGAATTTTTGCGTCAGCCTTCGTTCTGTAGATTATACATCCCTTATATTCAATACAAGAAGCAAAAACAATTATATATAAACCAAATTCCTAAAAAAAAAATAGTTTTTTTTGATCTCACTCAGAAGTAAATGTTATTTGTTGTCGTTTTTCATCTTTTCTTAAATCTAAATGCTTGTTAATTTTTCTTTTATCAAGAATTCAAATAATATATTGTTTTTAAATTTATAATATAATGACTAGAAATTTAAGCTTTGTTTGTTGATATTTTCGAGTAATAATAACTAATTATTTCCTGTATTATTTGATCTTTTAGAAGCGATCAAACTTTTGCTTTAACAAATAAAAGTTATGATAACGTTTATGATGTACGAGACTTTAGTATTTGGCATTCTGGTTGATAGACATAAATGTTAGTGATATATTAATCATCAAATATCGATAAATTTTTAGTTTCAAAGAATACAAACGAAAGATTACTTTAGTTGCTGATTGTCAATGTTATAATATATTTTTTTAAAAAATTACTGCAAATTACAATGATTTTAATAATGAATCGTATTATCACCCATTTCTGACTTTTACCACTGTTTTATCTATAAATAAGATTCATATTTACATTATCGTTTGGTCTTAAAATACTGACTGATATTAAAAGGCAATTTCGAACGTAAACTTTTCTTACATTTGCATTAAAATTGTTTAAAATACTTTAAACATTATTTGACATATAATTATACTTTGCTCCAATTTATGCGTTATGACAATTGAATGTCAATCGAAAAACGAAAATGATTTTTGTTAAAAAAAAATGAATTTTAAACTTAAATTTAAGAAAAAAACAACTTAAACAATAAATTAATAATTAATATCTTTGGATAACTAAAAGTATAGATTTTATTTACTAATGAATAATAAACAATATTATAAAAGAAAAACTGCCCTTATGAATTTGTAGAAATAATGGACGAATTTCTTTAAAAGAACTCTGAATTCAATTCAATTAAGTGTTAAAGTATTTTTTTATTTTTATTGTGGCAAATTGAGAAGTGTGCCTTGATTACCAGGTAAATAAATGACATTTCTTGATTTGGCCAGATTATTTGCGATCTCTTCAGCAGCTTCAAGTCTTCTCAATTCGACTAAAGCTTCACCAGCATCACCAAATGCTTTTGCTAAAAGAGCTGCGGCTGCAGAATCACCTTCCGCAGATATGATTGCTGCTTTTTTTAATTGTTCCGCTTTCTCAACAACGAATCTTGCCTTTTCGGCTTCCTGTTGAGCGACTTGTTTCAATTCAACAGCAGCTGTAAATTCACGACCAAACGTTAAGTGTGTCTAAAAATATAATTTATGTTTTTTTAACAATTAATGGAGAATAGTTTTTTGAACTTGATTATATGATTAGACTATCCAATTAATTAGATTATCGATTAGATTACTTACTAATGAAATATCGTCAAGAATCAAACCGAATTGAGAGGCTCTCTCAGTCAAATCTTCATTCACTCTTTGTGATACAAGCTCTCTTTGTGTAATCAATTCACCAGCATCAAAGTGAACATCTATATAACGAATCAGAAAACCAAAATAAAATATATTTAACTAAAAATATAAATAAAATAAACACAACTGCTTTT
>BLXL01010213.1:0-25085 GCA_023170135.1 Acarapis woodi
ATCGAGGTCTGTATGGGATGTAGTAGTGTGAATTATAGTTTTGAATATTTGGGTTGTTTTAATAAACTTGTTTATACAGCTCTTACTGATAAATGTTTTCTGGCATGCATGCAAGCACTTACGTTAGGGTTAGGTGGGAATCCATTTGGAAATGCAGGCAGTGGTAAGTAAATAAAATTTTTCGACTCAAATGATATAACAACTGATAAATGACAATAATTTTGTAACAAATAGGTAAAACTGAATCGATTAAATCACTTGGACAACATCTTGGTAGGCAAGTATTGATATTTAATTGTGACGAAAGCATTGATATAACATCGATTAGTAGAATTTTAATTGGCCTTGTAAAATGTGGTTTTTGGGGTTGTTTTGATGAATTTAATAGGTTACAATTAAATGTGCTTTCTGCATTGTCCAATCATATTTCTTCGATACAAAATGCACTTAAAAAAAAAGATACTAACAATGATCTGCTAGAATTGCAAATAAATGAGAAAAAAATCTACAAGATAAAATGCAATTATGATGCATCAATGTTTGTCACACTTAATCCTGCAGATAAAAAATATAAAGGACGTAATCGTCTTCCTGAAAACTTAAAAGCACTTTTTTTACCAATTGCCATGCATACACCTGAGATTCAACTTATTGCAACTGTTATTCTTTTAGCTGAAGGATTCAATTTCAAGGTATCACGTGATTTTGGACGCAAAATTGATGTATTTTTTACTCTCGCGAAACAAAGTTTTAGCAAACAAGTTCATTATGATTGGGGTTTGCGTGCAATTAAAAATTGTCTGAATTCAGCTGGAAGAAATCTTAAGATACAAATGGCTAATCGACTGAATGATCATAAAATTAATGCAAAAAGTGAAAGACAATTAGACGATGCTCATCAAATTGAAATATTTATTGCTTCTATGAACGGACAACTTAAGCCTAAATTAGTTCTACAAGATGAGCAACTTTACGATCAATTGTTAAATGACGTGTTTGGTGTGACAAATAATTTGCCCAAAGAATTAAATCGAGATTTTAAAAAGCACGTAGAGCAGGCTTTCATCAATTTAAAATTAATTAAAAATGATGAGCAACTTATCAAAGTAGTAGAATTGAATGAGCAAATTGAATCAAGATTAGGAGTGGCATTGATTGGAGATTCAGGTGTCGGTAAATCGACAATATGGAGATTGCTAATCGAAGCACTAAAACTTGAAGAACAAGACGGAAAAAATTCAAAAGAATGTATGACATCATTTAATTATATTACGATCAATCCAAAATCTATTGATCGTGATAAATTGCTTGGATATTTGGATGCAGATACAAATGAATGGTTTGATGGTCTATTTAGCATGAAAGTTCGTGAAATATTTTCGAATGAAAATGAAAACATTAAAACATTTATTATTTTTGATGGTGAAATCGAACCTAGTTATGTTGAGGCATTAAATTCAGTTTTAGATGATAACCAAGTGCTAACTTTACCAACAGGTGAACGCATTGATTTTGATAGTAGTAAATGTTGTTTACTTTTTGAAACTAATTCACTCAAATTTGCATCTCCAGCTACTATATCAAGACTAGGAATAATCTGTGTTTCACGTATTAAATACGAATATTATCTTAGCAGAAAATTGCAAGAGTATAAATTAGATAAACAAGTTGATCTTAGCGAATTACTAAGATCTTCATTAACTCAAATACCTCCAGAACTAAAAATGTCTAAAAGTCGAACACTTATAACAACTATAAAATATTGTGCAACAAATGAATTTAATCTAAAACGTCTCAGTCAAATAAAATTCGAACTACCTGATTTAAATTCACGAAAAGATCACTTAAATAATTTTTATGTGACAAAAAATAGATTGAAAACAGTTAATTATTGTAAAATGTTTATGAGTGAGAATAATCATTTTTGTCTATTCGGAAAACAAGATGCAGGAAAAAACATACTTTTGAAACAATTAATTGTTAATGATTTTTGTCTAAATATAGATTGTGTATCTGATTCAAATACAGATAGAGTGATGAAGAAATTAAAAAAATATTGCACACTTATCAGCCAAGGTACAAGAAAGATACTCAAAGCGCCTACCGGTGGCAAATTAATTATTTTTGTCAAACATCTTGAATTTTTGGAGGAAGACAAATGGCAATGCAAGCAACTCATCTCTTTTTTAACTGGTCTGCTTACGTATAATGGATGCTTTGATGTTGCGACAGGTGAATGGATTGAATTTCACAATTATCAATTGATTTGTTCTTGTTCAACGCTTAAAAAATTAAATAACAGATTTTTAAGTATTATTAATTTGGTTAATTTGGATTACCCCAATTTAGAGGATCTTAATCATATTCTTGATTGGATGGTTAAAAACATTGTAGATCAAAAGCAACTAATTAAGGCAGATTGGAACACATTGTTTGTGAAAAATTATATTTATATTTTGGATAGTTTAATCAACAATTCACGTAATAACAAGTATGAACCACAAATCGATCTATCAAGTTTGAATGCGTTAAGAAATGGTCAACGTATAATTGACAAACTCAAAAGATATGAACATCTTCATGAACGATCGTTTTTTCAAGAAATTTACGAAGCACTTTACAATCAACTTCAAACTGATCGAGAAATCAGAGCACTTGATGATATAATCAACCAAAAATTTTCAAATAATGAATCAGATCTGTTCTATCTAACTTGTGATCGGCTAAACGGCAAATTGATAGAACAAGATTATGCTGAATTCGAGTTCAAGTGGAAATCTATAATAGAAAACTGGTGTAATGAAAATGAATACTTCAAACGCAAAATATGTTTAACGAAAGAATTTTTAAATTTACTGTCATCTGTTAATTGCTTTCTCTGTGACAGTAACCAATTAGGAATACAAACAATGTTTTTACTTGGTTCACATGGCACTGGTCGTAAATTATGTGCGTCAATTGTATCAAGTCACTTATGCTACGATAAATTGTGGACTATAGAAGAACCATTTACTGATAAACAATTAACTAATGAAATTCGAAATCTTTTTGAACTATCAGTTGACAATGTTCCAGTCATCATGAACACTCAAAATGAATCAACTGATGAAATAAAAAAAATATTAATTGTTTTGGATGAATTACATTTTCAAATGATGCCCTATCTGCAAAATATCATTTATCTTTTGGTATGTGAATACAACGAATTTCTAAAAACTAACTCAAATCTTTGTATCAAAATCATAATTATTAAATCAAGAATAAATGATTATGATCGTCAATTATGGAATTCGATTTCTTTATTCAAACGAATACCTAAAATTTCAGACCAAAGTTTATTTTCATTTACTGTGCAACTAGTTGATGAATATATTTCATTTGATGAACAAAAGAAATTAGTTCCGGATATCGAAAAAACTTATAAACAAGTGATTTTGTCAGATAATATAGATGATGAAGAATTTGAGGAGATCGATTTAGTGAGTCAATTAGCCAATATGTTATTAAAAATAAAAAAATTTTTCGAGCATCAGGTCAATTCAAATTTGCGCATTTATTATCATCTTATTGAAACATTTCGACAAATATTTATTCAAGAAAAAACTTATTTATTTGATAAACGGCAACGATTAAGTTTTGGAATTCAACGGCTTGAACATAGTAGTAACCAAATGCAAGTACTAAAAGATCAAGCAAGTGAACAAGAGAAACAACTCACAAAAAAACGACAAGAATCTGAACAGGCACTAAATATGATCACAAATTCAATGCATCGTTCCGAAGAACATCAAATCGAAATCAATGAAGTAAGAAGTAAAACACAAAAAGAGACTGAAAATATTGAAAAGCGTAGAAAAGTAATAAATGAACAACTAGATAAAATAGAACCACAATTAAAAGCGGCTAATCAAGCTGTAAATTCAATCAAAATTGAGCAACTTAATGAAATACGTTCATTGCGAGCTCCACCTGAGGTGATTCGAGATATTCTTGAAGCTGTTTTACGTTTACTTGGAAATTTCGATACTTCTTGGAATGCAATGAAATCATTCCTTGGAAAACGGGGAGTTAAGGAAGAATTATTAAACTTCAATTGCCGAAAAGTTAGCAAAGATAATCTGAATAAAGTACAAGAACTTATAAATAAAAAGTCGACAAGCTTCACAGAAGCTGCCGCAAAACGTGCATCAACCGTAGCCTATCCACTCGCAAATTGGTCAAAATCTGTTGTTGCATATTCGACTGTTTTACAAGAGATCGAACCATTAGAAATCGAATTAAATAGGTTACAAAATAGCTTGAAAACAACCGAATCAAAAATGTACTCATTAAACACTGAATTGCAGACAGTAGGCGATGCAGTGAATGTATTAAAACAAAAACTAAAACAGACAACATTAGAAGCAGCGGAAATAGAATTAAATCTGAAAAAAACGAGACAAACACTTGAAACAAGTGAACAATTGGTTGATCAATTGGGCGATGAATTTGATAGATGGTCGGAACAATTAAAAGAAATGAACAAATTAAATCAGCAATTAATTGTCAATAGTTTGCTTGCGGCAGTATATTTGACATTCTGTATGAATGAAAATTCGGTCGAAGATAAAGAAGAATTAGTTCGAAAGTGCTGCGAACTTCTTGAAATTGATAAAATGAATCTTAAAAATATTTATAAGTTTTTAAATTGCAACAATGAACAAGAAATAATTGTGAAATTTGGTGGTTCATACTCAATTCAATTAATTATAGATCCCGGCGATTTATTGATAGATACGATTGAAAAACTAAATCAGCAAGATCAAATTAAACCAGAAATAAAGAAGTTGATTAAAAAACAAGATCGACAAAAGAGTATGAGCACAAGTCGACTTCAATCCACAATTCATTCACAACGATCAGTTATTTCACTGAATAATATTTACTCAAATTTAAGTGAAAAAACCTATGAAATTCTGGATATATTAAGGCCAGATTTTTCAAAGTTGTTAGAGTTGTGCATACGTTTTGGCAAAATTGCTATTGTGAATGATTATTACGGTTTCGAATATGGGCGAAGTAACTTAACAAATGATATGCTGATATATTCACTATTAAAGCAAGAAGTGTACGGTAGTGAAGGTGCACGACAATGGATTAGATTAGGCAACAAGAAAGTTGATTTTAATCCAAATTTTAAA
Source organism: Acarapis woodi (assembly GCA_023170135.1). Classification (NCBI taxonomy): domain Eukaryota; kingdom Metazoa; phylum Arthropoda; class Arachnida; order Trombidiformes; family Tarsonemidae; genus Acarapis; species Acarapis woodi. The sequence goes on from BLXL01010213.1 coordinate 5,181, forward strand.
TTTTATCTCACAAAAAGTTATATTCCCGATTTGAATAATTCTGATAGTTGCTATTTCACATTAATTAATTTCATGCCAAATTCAACAAATATGGAACTTAAGTTTTTAAGTCTCATTATACAGGTCAGAAAACCAGAACTCGAGAAAAAAAAAGTAGATATGGAGCAAGAACAAATGATTATGAGTCGAAAACTGCAAGAATTTGAAGACGAATTATTGATAAAATTGAATAATTCAACAATAAATTTGTTAGAAGATCAAAATCTAATTGATAGTTTAAAAAATACCAAAAAGTTGGCTGGTGAAATGATGAGTTCGTTAACTAAGTTACAGACTTTGAGAGAGCAATTGGAAAGTGAACGAAATCAGTTTAAGTCGCTTGCTCAATTCGCATCTAATATTTACTTCAAATTGGATCAACTTAAAGTATTGAATAAAATCTATCGATTTGGTATCATTGAATTTGAACAAATTTTTATCTATACATTAAAAAAAGATTCGATTTTGAGAACAGATAAATTAGTGAATGTTTTATTTAAACACTTCATAAATAGTTTAATGCCTATTGATCAAAGAGTATTTAAGAAATATTTTGGATTAGAGATCAATGATCTCGATTCACGAGAGGGTAATTTGAGTTTTGTGGAATATGTAGAAAAAAATTTAGAATGCTTGAGTTATAGGCCGATTCTTATCCTTACAAGTCCAGGTATAAATCCATTAAGTGAAATCAAACAATTAGTGAATCAAATGAACATTCAAAATCAACAGTTTATTTCTTTGAGTTTAGATTTACTTGTTGATACAGAACGTAGGATACAAAATTTTTATGAACAAAATCAATCAAGCATTTTATGTATAAATAATTTACATCTCTTCCCAAATTGGCTGCCTAAATTGGCACGTCTATGTCAAAATCATTTCAATATTCTCCGCTACCAACCATCAGTTGTTAAACAAACTAGTTTGATGTTGTTAGTTAGTGAAATTGATGCGGAAATACCCACAAATTTGATTGAAATATGTTCTAAATTCATTTATCAACCACCTATGGGCCTTAAAGCACAATTGAATAGCCTAATTGAACATCCAAATGATCTTGAACTCGTACAATTGGCTTATTTGCATGTAATTTGTAGTGAACGACGAATGTATACTCCTATAGGATGGTTAAAATATTACGAATTTGGCTATAACGAATATCAGATAGGTCTTAAATTGGTCAAATTAGTCCGTAGTCAGCTAATTAACCAAAAAAATCAATCTCTTCAAAAAGAATTTATAAATGGTCTTATTTATTCAATTATATACGGCGCTAAATTAGATACTGATTTTGATCTGAAAATTCTTAAATCTCTCGTTGATACATGGCTAAACGATAAATCAGTTGTCAAATTATATTCAAAATCTAAATCACAATTGTCTATAGAGAATGAGATAAATTTGCTAGGTCTGCCTTCGAATATTTTAAAGTGGTATGAATCTAAAATAAGTAATTCAATCGAACAAAAACTTTTGCTACTCACAAGTCAATTGAATGAATGTAATCAATTTGAACGTCTCGTCAAATTGATACAAGATATAGAATTCTCTCGATACTTGAATTCATTATTTAATCGACCCATGAACGAAGAAAAAAATCCAATTAATGTCGCAATCAATAATCAAATCAAGCAAGCACATAGACTAGGTAAATTAATTTTGAAGACATTATCTGAACCTGATGAACTTGATCATTTAAGATTAAGTAAAAATAAAACACCAGATAATTGGATTGATCAATGGGAAATTGGAGGGGAGCAAGCAGATGAATTTATTAAAAAATTTCACAAACTTATCAAGAATTTTATCGATTTTACCCAACCAATCAACTCAAAATTTAATCTAAATCAAGTTTTGAATCCATCTGCCCTTTTTAATGCAATTAAACAACAAGCCGTTCGAACGCTAAATATTACGATGGATCAACTTCAAATGCGATTCGATTGGAATTCAAGCAATTTAAACGGTGTAAAAATGTTCAAAATTAGTATTTCCGGTCTTAGTCTTGTTGGTGCCCGATTGAATGACTCTCATCACTTAAAAAAATGTGACGCTGAAAGTAATTTCAAATTCAAAATTAACGAAATCAAAATTGAATTTTTTCCCAAGGTATGTTATTAATGTCTTGTCAAAAAATATACTAAAATAATATTCAAATACATATTTTTTTGAAAAAATTTTTAAGGATATGAAATTCATTAAAAATGAAGAGGAAATGGTTAAAATTCCACTATTTTCCAATGAGGAGCGCCACGATTTGATTGATTATATAGATATACTTTGTGATACAAATAATAAAGAGTATTGTTCATCAGCCGCAATTTGTCTAGTTGTTGATTACTAGTTTTTTATGACACAATATAATAATTGTAAAAAATTTTTTTTTATTTCGGACTAATTTTTAACTGAAAAATTATTTTATTTATTTGTTAACGCTTTTCTGAAACACGAGAATGAATAAGAGTGTATTTTTTAATTATGAAAATCATTTTGTCCCCATTTTGAATCATTAGTTTTTTCATTTTAATTTGAATATTCATATCATGAATAGTATCTCAGTTTATTTTAAACAATTTTTTTGAGTTAGATCTCAATAGATATTCTTTATTTTCAAATTCAAGAGTTCAAATTTTAAAAAAATAAATTTATTTTAAAAGAAAATTTTATAATTTGAAGAATGATTTCGAAAAATGCTGAACTAAAAACAAATTTTATATCAAACAATAAAAAATACATACAATCATATACATATGTATTTGTTCGAAATTTTTTAATGTATATTTTATAATTCAGGAATCTAGTTAATGGGTTTGACTTATAAAAACTAATTCAAAAGAAAAAATATTCAATTTATACATTAAATTTTACTATTAATGATCTACTCATAAAAAATTAAAAAATCAATTGAAAAATTAAAGTGTTGACTGGCTAGAAATAAAAAAATTTTATAATTGAATTCTTTATTGAGAGATAAAACAGAAATAAATAAAAAATTTGATTGCTCAAGGTTAATAATTTATGTAAATATAAATTTTGCAACAATGTTTTAATCGATCAGCTGACATTCGAAAAATTTCTAGCTGGTAATATTAATGTTATTCTATATTTATTTCAATAGTAAAATAAGTTATCTTTTTTAAAATTATTTCAAATATTTTTAAATATTCAACAGGTCGCGCGTTTTTTCTTTTTGTTTACGTTAAAATAATTATTTTAGAAATAGAAAATAGATTTGATAAAATTTCTGGATTACATTTGAAATTTACTAAATATAAGAATTTCAAAAAAAAATTTATTCAAACTAAAAAAATAGATGATGAGACATTGACTAGGTTCTATCTTCATAATTTTTCCTTTGATCATTTATTTTCGGAATTAAGATCTTTATTTTTTATTTTTTTATTTTGGTGTTTATTTTTTAAAGTTTCTATAACGGTTAGTTAGAATATTCTTGCATCTAAGAATTCGCCTATTGAATTTTTTTTTACTACTTGTGCCATTAATGTGATTTAGTTTTTTCAATATCATTGACAACTTAAAATAATAAATTTTGATCTCTTTCACTTTTGAATCATACAATTTTTTATAATTTTTTTAAATTTAACAATCAAATTTTTCTTACAAATCATAAAAGTACTTATAATATTTTTAGGATTAATTCGTTATTTTCTAAATTCGATTTTATTTTTCATTGCTTTTATTTTAAATACTTTATAGACATCAATTATTCCTTGACATTTTCAAGATATCAAATCAATTTTTTTATTTGTTAAATTACGACTAAATAAAATTAATTGTGTATGGACTCAGGAAATTTTTAGCTGAAAAATCTTCGAAAAAAAATAAATATATTTTCTTTAAAATAATAATGAAATCAGTCATATCAAATTTTCTAATTTAGAAATCATGTTTTTAAAATCGAGAAAAAAGTAATGAAAAGTTGTTTTTCAAGTTTTTGTTTATTGTCCATTATACCATAATTTAATTTGAAAATCGTAGAATACTAAAAGACAACAAAAAAAGCCATGTTTTTAAAAAAGCCTTTTATTTAAATAGTTATTGATAAAAAATCGAAAACTTATTGAGAAATTTAGTTACTCGATTAGTCAAATAGATTTTTATTAGATTATTTTACTTATCTACTGATCAAATAAAATAGCTTGTTTTCATCAATTTTCATGATTTAGAATATCTCATCAACATATATCGAATTTTTTCCTGCATTTTGAAATTTGATTCTACGAACATTAGTGTACGTCGAATACTAAATAAATTCGAAGTCAGACAACTCAATTATCGTCTAGAGAATTTAGAGATCATCAGAAAAAATTATCAATGTTGAAAACTTATTTAATTCTTCAAAAATTTCTTTATCTGAAATCTCTGAATAAAAACATATTTTCTAGCAAATGGTAAATTTATTTATATAAAATGATTCAAATATTCATACCAACATCGAGGCAAAAACAATCAAAAAATGGTGAAAAACAATATACTGCGTATTGTATTGAATTTTATTTAAATGGTAAATGTTATAAGTTTGAGAAAAGATACTCTGAATTTTATGAATTGCATCGAGCACTTAAGAAATACTGTTATCAGCTACCATGTTTGCCGCCCAAAAAAATGCTTCGTAATTCATCTCAAAAATTAATTGAACAAAGACGAAAAAGTTTGGAGGAATATTTGAAGTTTTTGCTCAAGAATATTGGACTTGACAAAGCCAAAGAATTGAACGAGTTTTTAAACTTGAACACTCCATCTGTAACAAATCTAAACAAAAAAAACGATAATGAACAGCAACAAAAATTTCTTTTTCGTTCGATTGTGTCCAAAGATGAACAACAAGAAAAGCATAACCAAAACTTCAATTTTCATCAGTGTATGATTGAATTTAAAAACGATTATTTATACTCAACCGATTTTTATTTAGCCAATACACCAGATAGTTTCTCTTCAGATTCAAATTCGGAAAAATCCAATATTGAAACTAATAGCTTCACTTCTTCGACTACCAATTTGACACAATCTAAAGAATATTACGACATAGTAGTGATCGGTTCATTAAATGCGATTTATCGATAAAAATAAAAAAAATTTCTAAAAAAAGAGATTATTTTCCAAGCAATGAATCAAATTCATTCACTCCTTAAAGTTTGCATAATTATAAAATCTGTTTTTTTTAAACTTTTTTTTTTACATTTTTTTATTACATACTTGAATACTCTGATTTACATGTAATGTTAACATTTTTTATATTTTAGTAACACAAGACTCAATTATTTTTGTGTCTAAATTATTGCCCAACAAATCTATATTTGAATGTGAGAAAAAATCTATTTTACGTATTATATATTTATTTTTTTTTTCAGCATAAAAATTCTATTTAAATCAGGTGGAATTTCTTTTTTTTATAATAAATTTTGTCGAACTTTATAAAAGTTGTAATAAATGAACTAAATTATTTGTGGCAACTTCACATCACATATGTGATGGCTATTCGTTTATTTTAAAATTAAAATCAATTAGTTTTTTACTCTAAAAAATTTTTTCGAACAAGAGTAAACTTTTTTGTCATTAGTTTTTAATAATTTGTGATAAAGCAGGTATGAAAAATTGTAGATAAATCGATTCTGTTTGGTTAATCAATTAATAATACTTTGATTAATAGCAGAATTAATATATTCAAAGCAGATTATACTTGAGACAATTATTTACTAACAAAATCAAAACACTGATATTAACAAAATCGGCGAAATTGCTAACGGAAGATTTGAAGAATTAACGAAAATTATGTTTGAACAAAAAGTTTTATTTGCACAAAATTATACAACTTATCAATGGTCAACAAATTTTATTTCAATGTGAGGAACGAATCGAATTTTAAAACTAGAGTTGATAAGTTAAAAGATTTATGTACATTTTTTTGAAAAAATTATAAAAAAAATTATAAAAAAATATACAAATATATATACATCTAATTACAAAAATAGACTTTTTTTTAATTGATCAGGAATTCTTTATGTAATCGAACTAAATGTACCCTTCTCCAGCCTTTTCATCAGAGATTTTTTTTTCCAGTAATTTGCTATAAAATAATCGCCATGATTTAAGTGTTTTCGTTGAAAAGATCCATATACCGGATGTTACCCCTGTTATAAGTAGAACCGTGTATTTAACCAGAAAAAGACCTAAACCTGGTCTAAATAGCTCTTCTTCTTCGGTGGTTAAATTAGGGCATGGTATACCATACTCTTTGTTCAAACATGTCCTACTTAACCAACTCAATGACCAATTATCGATTCGATAATATTCAATCAGATAACAAGTTATCAAAATTACATTTGGTACTATGTAGAATATTCCGAATAGTATGATTTTACGCATTACTATCCATTGCCGTTCGGTGTCTTTTTCTAAAAGCATAAGCCTAATTTTCCAGAGCTTAAATATGGCACTTATTAAAAAAATTAGACTAATAATTAGATAAATAGCAAGTGGCCACAAAAGATAATATAATAAATTATTTCGATCTAGCAGGCCAACATAACAAACGCCTGTAAGTTGATCGCCGACAATTTGATTTTTGCTCACTAAGATAATTGTTTTAATAGCTGGTAGAGTCCAAGCAATTAAATGATAATAGTTTGCCTTTCTTTCAATTCCTTCAGTGCTCCATTGTGCACCTGTTTGAATGTACCAAGACATGGTAATAAGCATAAACCAAATCGCAGAAGCCATCGTAAAATAATAAAGTGTCATAGCCATCATTGTGCAATAAGCGTTGTCATTGCTACCTTGTGTGACTGAATTAATCATTTCCAAATTGTAATCGACAGCCAATGTTGAAATCATAGGTGTGCAAGCGATACGATTGTTTGAGAAAAATCCAATAGAATAAATTAAACTGATAAATATGTAGCACAATGAAAGAAATATGATTTGCTTATCCGGATATTGAAATCGTTTACAATCAATAAGAAAGGTGAAAAATATGAATATTGATATAAACAAAGATATAATTGACAAGAAACCAGTCCAATAGAAAACAATTTGAGCATGATCTTTGTTTAGATATAAATCACAAGGTGTTGCACAATCAATAAATTTTTTACCATTCAAATTGAACACATGTCCCCTTTTATTCGGTGTCTGGAACTGAATTGGACATGAAAATCGGAATTGCCTGTTTGATGAATTATAATAATGAAACTTTTCTTTATTCTCAAACAAGTCACGATCTTTATTTATTAAATTTATTGATGCATAATCATCTGGTTTCCAAATACACAATGGTTGGTTGTCGAACAACGGAAAATTTGAACAATTAAATTTCTTATCCCAATCTGATGGTATGTGCTTTTCACATCCGTTTTTCGCTGATAGACACAAATTTTTACAAGGTGGAATAGGTTCTTTGTTGTCTAGACAAATTGGTGCATATAATGTGCAGAGAAATAATTGAAGATTAGGGCTACACTTGAGTTTGATTAACGGTTCATAGATTCGAAGATGTGTTCTTGCTATATCTTGACTTTGATGATTAAATAAATTTGGCAGTATGGTTTGATTGTACGGTAAATCTCTGCAGAACGAAATTTGTATTTCTTCGCATCTTCCATTATAGTTTAAATGAGTTTCAAAATAATTTCTTGCTTTTATTGGTTCTATTTTACACGTGATTATTAATAATGAGGTAAGTAATCGAATTGAATAAATCGTTTTGTAATATTTAAGTACGAATTTGTAAATCAAGCGGTCGTTCTTAAACATATTATAACAGCCTTGATTTAAAAATTGTTTTTTTGAAATCATTTTTTATCAAATTTTATGACTGATTTCATTAATATTTCCAGCCATTAACCTGTTGATTCATTTTTTTAAATCAAATATATATTTCGATATGAATTGCAAATTCATATAAAATTAAATCAAAATAATTTATTTAAAAATTAAAAATAAACAAATAAAAAAATGTTGCATAAATTTAATGAAAAAATTTCACCTTGCAACGTAGCTCAAGTATTAAACTGGTCAGACAAAAGAATGCCAGAAATGGCCGCTATTTTTTTCTAAAACAAGAAACGGAGAAAAACTTGATGAGTTTGTTCATCTAAAGTATTTTATGTTAGCGTTTTTTAGTCAGAAAAAAAAAATACAGTCTGATGTTTTGAGCGCCATTCAAAATTTACCTTTAATATGTATTGACCTGCAGTAATAGTGGACTACAAAATATAACTTTTTTATATTGTTTTGAACGTTTAAAGTAGAAATTGTATTGTGTACTTTGAACATAATATATTTTGCTCTGAATATACAGTATTACTGCTATTTTTCAGAAGATTAAGCATATCGTTTCGATACAAGCCGAAACTGAGACTTGTTTACTGTGGCAACATGTAGATTTTTTCATGTGTGGTTCGCAAATATTTTACGTAGACTTGAACTTTAGACATATGATTTCTATTGAATATAAAAATTTTTAAAACCTTTTTATTTGATGATTTTTATTGAGCTGTACCACAATTTTTTTAAATTAAAATACACATTATACAAATCGATTAATTATTCCCATCATCGATAAAAATGATGTTTATTTAATAAATTTTTTTTCCTTTTTTCTAATTTTTTAGATATTCTATTTATATGACTGACCTTGTTTGCATAATTGCTCAAAATCAATTCAGTTTGCAATTTAAATTTCTAAATTAGTATTTCTAAATATTTATATTAGTTTCAATTTTTAGAATGATGAAAAAAGTTTTTGGTAATAGTAATTCTTGTACAAAAAAAATAGATATAACTTATACGCCTATTTGTTAAATAAATTTATTTGAAATATTATTGATCTATTTTATTTATTTTTAAAAAAAAATTACAAAAACGAAAAAGCCAAACAAGAAAAAAATTTAAAAATTTTTTAGTGAATCATAGCTTTTAAATAATTAATTTTCATCTTTTTAATGAAAAATAAACCCTTCAAACTGCTAAAACTTTTTTTTTTATTCAAAATCTTTTTGTTCGAAAATTTTTTAAATTTTGCATTCTAATGATCAAATTTGCAATCGCATCTGATTATTTTTATAATAGACATATTTAATAATGTAACGAATCTTTAATTACAATAATGATTAAAATTTATCATTTTTCAATCTTTGATTTATTTATTTGAAAATACAAATGATTGATTAAAAAACGAATTTTTTTTTTTATATTTTTCATTTTACAATAATTATTGCAATGTATTCAACAATTAGTTTCTTATTCGGAAATTGGCTAAATGATTTTGAAATTTTAAAAAGCTATATTTTTTAATCTATCATATTTAAATTTCAAGATATTATGTTTCACAAAAATGATTTTTAAAATTTATGACTTAAAATACTAAATTTTATCGAAATTTTTTAGACCCATAGACTCTTGATCAGCATTACACTAAATTTAGCTTTGGATTTTTCTTTAATTTTTTAATCAAATATATCTCTATGAAGTACATTCTTAAAAAATAAATTTAAACAACTTCAAAAGTTAAACCTCTGAATTCATAAAGTTAGTTTTAAACATTTTTAGTCTCACAATAATTTATCGCAAGTTTTACAATTAGTGTTATTGATAATTACCAGTTTGTGCCCAAATAGAAATATAATTAAGTAAAATAATTGCATAATTTTATGCTATTAAATATCTCAAAACAATATTGAATAACTGTGAATGTTTTAATCTAAATCTTCAATTTGACAAATTAAAAATGTTTAAATGAGGAAATAAATGTAAAAAAGTTATTATTTGATTATTAGATTTTTTTTGTCCCTAAATTATCAGCATTTGAAATTTTCTATCCATTTTAATGCTTAATTTATTCAGAAAAATTTAATGCTTTTAATAATTGCTTTACTTAGTTTATTGCACAAAAAAATAGTCTTCTCAAAAACAATTTGTGCATATTTTGATCTTTGAAAATAATAGCTCAATTGAGCAATCAAATTCAAAAACAAATTAATAAAATAGTAATTTTAGAAATTACAATGAATAATTATTATCTTGTTTATTTTTTCACATCAGATTATTTTTCATTAGATTAAACAATAATGAAATATTTTTTAACTTTGCTGCTCGTTTGAATTTGCTTTAATGATTTTTATTCAAATGATTCGTCAATTAAATTTTTCGATTTAAATTTGAACAATCAAATGAAATTTTCATTTTATTTGATGTTCTGTAATTCTTATGCACATTTAGAAATAATCGTTGAACGACGATGAAACACCATCAAAAACTAAAGAAAATAATAATTTTTACAAATTCAATTGATTTTTTGAGAAATTATAATTCTTCCATATTATTTAGTTACAGTACTATTCTATTTCTTGTTTTATAATTTAGAAAAAAATTGAAAAATTTTCTTTCGATTTATTAGATTAAGTACAGTTTACTTAGTTTATTTTTTGCGTTCTAAATATTAATAATAAATGATAATTCTTAAAATAAGATAATTATCAGAAATTCGTTTTGAAGATAATTTAGTTTTAATTTAAATACTTCGGCCTGTCTATATTTTATGATGTTGAAATGTTTGATGTTAGATCGATCAATAACCGAAATTGTGTTTTTTTTCTAATTATAATGATCCGTTTTAATTAATTATTTCTTTTTCAAATTCGCCAATAAAATAGATTGTTGACCGAAGACTGGAAATCGAAAATCCAAAAAGATATTTTTAAGTATTTACAAGCGAATTCCTCCGTTGACTTTATCATAATAAATTACTGTTTTTTTTGTCTCTTGTAATTAGAAAATTGATTTCTTCAAATCTTTTGTCGCATTCAGACCAAACAAATTCATTCGAAACACGAGTAAAAAAAAAACACAGCAATCATTGCAGAATTTCTCAAATCATAGTACTGCCATCTACAAGAAAAGTTTATACACATTGCATAAATATATCGCTACGCAAGTGTAACAAAAAAAAAAAGCTATATACAAAAAAAACTGTATGTGTTCAGCTGTTTTGGGGTCTTAGTTTTTTTTTATTTATTTGTTTACTGTGTGAATTGGGATGAATAGCTTTTCAATTAAACTTTTTTTTTATCCTTCAAATCAACTCAACCAATACGAATTTAGTTTTAAAACTTTATCTTTGAGAACATTTTCTGAAATTATCGCTTAATTGATATACAATATCTCAATAATAATATGTCATCAGTAAAAATATGTTTCATTTGTTAAACAATCTAAAATTTAATTTTTGAATCGAAAAAAAAATCATTTTTTTAATTATAATGAAATTATTTGAAGTGAATTTGTGCCAAAGATAATTTGGGAATTCGATTCGTAAAGTTAATTAAGAAATTTAAAATAAGTGAGCTTCTAAATTATCTTCAGAATGTGAATTGTAGTTGTAAAAGTTTTGAATATTCAAAGTGACTTTTTCCCGGTTTATTTTATAATTTTTTTTCTAATTAGTCGTTGATTTTTTTTCTTCTCTGTTATCGATTCGCAAATTTCGTCAAATCAAAGGTGAAAATCTAAAATTTTTTTATTTTATTTTATTCTATCTATAGCTATTTTTAGAATTGTTTTTTTCTATTATTCGGTACTATTTCAAAAATTAATGTCGTAGTTGATTTTTACTCTGTCGAAACTTTTGTCACTTTTTTTCTTAAAATAATTTTTTTTTTATTCTACTATATTTTAAGTGTGTAATATCATTAAGATAAGAAAAAGAAACGAATTTAATTCATCTTGAGGCATCAAATGAGCTAAAATTAATTTAAAATATTCATAAAATTTCTTATTCTTATCATTCACAAATAGTAAAATTTCATTCTTATACAATCTCAAATCCTTTTTTATTATAATAAATTTTATTTGAAAAATAAATATATAAGGAATCAATAAGAAATTGAACATTTTAAAAATTTGTCGAACTAAATGATCAAATAGTTTATACTTATTTGATTTTTTTATTTCATATCATGAAATTTTCAGCCTGAAATTTCTTTTATATTCGTTTGAACTAATTCTTGTCATTAATTGTGCAGAACCTTTTTCAATCATTTTCATATTCATTTCAGAAAAATTACCAAGTATTTTTACACAAAAAAAATAAAGGATGATTGAAACTAATTATTGTTTTTTTGATTATTTACACGTTTTTTAAAAATTTGTTTAACTTTTATCCATATGTTATATCTATTTTATATTTTATATAATTATTATAATTAAAAATATTAAAATTATAAGACAGTGGCACTAAAAGATCAAATAATTCAAAATAAATTAATAATAAATTCATTTAATAGTATTAATTTTATTTGATTTATTTTGTAAAATACTCAATATTGAATGCAATCATTCAATTTTTAGAAAAATATTGTTCCTAACAAATGAGAATATTAAAAGTAATGAAAATTTAATTGCGAACGAAAAAAATCTAAAATATATTTTTTTAGAAACGTTTAATTTGATGAATTGAGATTTTATTTAAATTCATTAAAATTTAATAGAAATTTTTTTTTCTTTACGATTTCTTAAGTTGTAATCATTTATTAACCGAGAAATTTTCCGAAAATATTCATTTATTAGTATCGTCTTATTAAATTATTTCCGTTAATTTTTTAATTTTGGTTTACAAATCAGATTCATTTGATAATTTTATTATTTTTTTTTGAAGAAATAATTCGTAGACAAGTTTGTGCGATCGATTTGCATTGAATAAAATTTATTTATACTGTACATCATAAATCAAATTAATTGAAAATTTATATGTAAAATCAATAAATTCAATATTTAATTTGAGATGTTTTTATGCAAATCATTTTTTCAAATAAAAGACGGTTTCTGTTAAAAAAGTAAAAAGAAATCACAATTTTACTATTTACTAGATTAATTTAGTTTTGTTGAACAAACAGATTTAGTAAATATCAAAGCTACGTTCAAAGATATTAATTACAGAAATTCTTGAATTAAAAAATATAGATTGTAATTTTTAATCAAATGTTTCTCAATTTAGCGAGATTCAAAATACACGTGATGAAACTTTATGTACTGTTGTAAATTTTGTTCAAAATCAGACTTGATTTTATCTGAAATTCATATCATTCTGTCAATTGATAAGAACAATTAAATTTTAGAATTTACAATAAATTTACTTGTAATTTGAAAATAATACCGAAAAAAAAATTTAAATATGATTAATAAATTTGAAATTTTAATGAATCATCATTCCTTGAAAAAGTTGATAAGATCTCTAATTATTTCAAAGATTAATCTAAAGATTTTGTACGATCTTTTTTTTATTTTAAGAATGTATTCTTAATAAATACAATTCGAATTTAGATTGTTTTATTCTTTATTATTACATAAATTTTGAATTTTGTAAAATTTATTTACATAAAAATTTAATGAATAGTTTAAATTTGATATAAATTGATAAATTCTCTTTTTCAAGATCTCATAAAATTTAACAAATTTAGAATATATTCTAGTATTGCTCAAGAAGATTTGAAAACATTTATTTTTCATGATAAAATAATATGGTTTATAAAATTTTATGAAATTTATTTTTTCAATTATTTTATAATCATTAAACACCTCTTTCGAATTAATTTGGGTTGATAAAAATTCTAATATAGAGTAAATATTTAAATTAATTTATTATCAATTGGCAATAATTTTTAGAACTTTCATAACGGAAAATCCAATTCACTAGATCGAAACTCATATTTCATCACTTAAAAAACAAATCAATTAATATTTTGTATTTTTTTTTTTTTTCAATGTAATACAAGTGTAATACAAAAAATACAAGGCATAATTCATATTCATAACTATTATTTTCGATTACTTGCTAGATCAATTATATAATTATAACTATTTATGCTGTATATTTAGCAAAAACTCTTACTTTAAATATATAAAATTAATGAAATATAATTATGAAAGTTCACATGCATTCTTTTGTACATGTTATTTCTATGAATTTTACAGAAAAGATTTATGATCGCAATTTTTTTTTTGGAATTTTAAATTCTATTCTTTGATTAGTCTCTCATCGCTATAACAAATACTCTTAAAATCAAGTTTTCTAAAATTTTCTAATCAAGAACTTTTCATAATTATCAGTAAATAAAAAATTTATTTTAAAAATAGATTCCAATTAAAATATAATAAACGTCATAGAAAATTAGATTCGTTGTCATGTTCATTTTTTAAATATATAGCAGAAATGAAAAATGAATTTTTTTATTCCGTAAATTTTATATAAAATAAAAACTGAAATTATTTATTGATCTTAAATAAAGATCTTCAATGTATCTATAAAATTTCATGGCCTAAAATATATATATATAATATAATATAATATAGAATTAAATAATTGTAGCACATAATTTTCAATAATTTATATAGCGGTTGAAAACAGTACGGGGACTTTTTTTTTACGATTCTTTCATCTAGTTTTTCAATCATCAAAATAAAAAAATAAAATTATTTGATCATCACGTATTAAAAAATCTACACAAATTACTATTTTTTATGGTTTATGAACAAAAAGAAACAGTATAGGCGTATTTCAAAATGAAAATAATTGCTTGAGATGTAATATTTCTTTGAAATAATACTGAGTTTTTTTTTGTATGTAAAGAAAACTGAAAGACAACAAAACAAAGGTTATCTGACACCAAAAAATTTTATAGATGTTGAAAAATCGATTTTATCAGAATTAATTTACTTCAAATAAAATTTTTTGCTTAATTTTTTTTAAGTAAATATTTTGTCCCTTTAAATAAATTTCGAAAATCATATTCGTAAAATTAGTTTTTAAAAGAAGCAAATAATTTCCTGTTGCATACTATTTTACTTTTGAATAATAGTTGACTAAAAATTTTTATTCAGAAATTGCACATTTAAGATATTGATTATTTGTTGTAGTCAAACAGATTTTTTTTTATCAACGTTTGTTATTTGAATAAAAAAAAATACATATTAATGTTATAAATGATACGATCAATTCAAAAAGTTTCGAATTTAAAAAAAGGAGTGGCACATTAATTGGAAAATTGATAATGTTAGTGCTGCACTTGTACCATTGAAATTTTTTTATTATTTTTATATTATACTCGTCAAATGAATGTATCATTTGTATATGGAATTTTAATTGAGCTTATAATTTAAATATTTTACTGTATTATACGAAAAGATTAGATGCTTTTTATATATTAGTTTAGATGTATGTTTTTGATATTCAATCAAACTATTTGCATATTGAAAGTTTCTTTTAATCATTTGTAATGCTATTTTGGATTAAACAGTCAATCAAATATTTTATTCTCAAATAAAAATCAAGTGACGTGGTTCATATTGATATATATAGTTATCAAAAAATCAAGAATTTATCCATGCTGCATAAACAAAAATAGTTTAGATACAATCACATTAAATAAAAAAGTCCAATATGACTATAAATTTTTGTGGTGAAATGATAAACTAATATGAAGTAGAAAATTGTCTTTTGTTTTTATTAAACATTTTTAAATTATTACTTTCTATTTTGAAAAAATTTTTATTTTTGCAGCTTTCAAATTTCATAGTCTGAAAACTAAAAATAGGTTCATAATAAATAAATATTCTTTAGAAAAAAAATTTGAAATTGGTGTCAGAATTAGAATTGGAAATTTTTTTAATTTTTTTTTATTGCAATTCTAAATCATTCATTAAAAATTGTTAGACAACAAATGAGAAACATTATTTTCAAATTAATACTGTATATCAACTAACACGGCCTATTTAATTTATTTTCTATCAATCATAAGATTTCATAAGATTTTCAAAATTTATTCGGATGAACTATTGAATTTATAGATTAGTAGTTAGAGTAGTTGATTATATTTTATTTAATGTTCTAAGTTTATTCTATGAATACTCTTTTATTTGATGTGTTGATCAAGCACTTTAATACCAGTTTGATTTATGTATTTGATTCGAAATTTCTATACGTCAATTTACTGTTGCAATTATTGAAAAAACAGAAGCTCTTATAAAAATACAGATTTATCTAAGAATCAATAAATATTTTATGAATAATTTTTTATATATTTTTTTTAATCAGTTTTCTATAAAAAAAGATTATTTTCAAGATAGTATTAATTTCTATGTTTTTTTTATCACTTATATTAGACAAATAATTATGCAGAATTCTTTAAGAATTTTTTAGAATTGATTTATTCAAATTGAAAAATTCTCTAAAAAATGACACACACATTTGCTTTCAATTATTAAAAATAAATCAAAAATTTATGAGACTTGATAAATTAATAGATTGAATGAATAATCAAATAATTATTTTATAGATTTCAAACATTTCAATTTTTTATTGAGTTGATAAAAAAAATTACATGAATTGCAATTAATATAGATAAGGTATATTATTAAAATACACTCAGATTAGTACGCATTCAAAATTATTGCACAGTCAAATTTTCTTTTTTTAGAATTTAGATCATTTTTGATTCTTTTTCAATTTGTACTCAATTTGATCAAATAAGACTATCATTTCCACTAAATAATAAATTTTTTTCTCTTGCAGATCAAATGCGAACTATGATGTTCAAATGTCTTGAATTGAGAATATAACTTAAAGTATTCTAAACTTCATTTTAAGAGCTTATGGTTTTTAGGCCTGACAAGTATTTAAGACAACAATCGAATTGACTTGTGTTTTTTATCAAATTCAAGACGATTAAAACTTGAGCACAGTATATATTGTAACTTGAATCTGAGTAACAATTTTTATATCAATCTTACAAAAAATTTTCTTATTTATAAATAATTTTGTTGCATATTTAGTATAAAAACTGTTTCAAATTCATAATGATCAAATGAAATTTATTTAGTAAATTTTCGTTTGCACAAATAATCTGTAAATTATTGAATTAGAATCAATATAGTAATAAAAATTAAATAGTAAATTCGAAAAAGTAAATTAAAAATATTTTATAATAATCGATTATTAACTTCCTCTAAAAAATTTTACTTTATCAGTCTAATTGATACCTGACACAATATGTAAATAATTCTGATAGATCAACCTGATTAATATAAAAGTTGAAGATTTCATTTATCATTAAAAAAGCAGTTTATTAATATTCAGCAAACTCAATAAATTTCTAAGTTACTTGTAAAAATCAAAGCTTAAAATTAAATGCATAAATACATCTTTAATGTATTTATTCGAAAAGTTGCCGAAAAATTGTTATAATAAATAATTTTTGGTTTGCACTTCTTTTTTGAATATTATAATTAGACATTTAGATATAAGAACAAATCAATGCTACCATTTCTACGTACTTTAATAACTTTTCTATCTTTTCAAGAATCACACGCAAAAAATTTCCTCACCAGTATTGCAAAAATGTAATGAAAGGATTTACAATATAAGTGATATGCATTCGTTCTCAATATAATTTTATAAAAAAAAACTTCAAAAATCAACACTAAAGATTATAATCATAAGGAAAAATTTCTTATATTTCAGTGTTTTTTTGGACCTAATTCAATATTAATTCATTCAAAATTTCTTAAAAATTTGAAAAATGAATTTCACAATTAAAAAATTTAGTATTTAATTTTATTTCTTGTAGATTTTTAGTCTATTTGAAGATTTCAATTTTTTATAATAATTTAGTGGGTTGAGTCTGTATTCCAATTAAGAAATTATTTTCTAAATATTTAACTATTTTGCAAAAAAATTTAATTAGGTTATCATAGTCTTTTTCTTCTTTGGCTTTAATTTTGAATTTTAATATTTTTGATTTATATCTGTTAAAATAAATTACTTTCTAATACGACAAATAATTTTGAGTATTTGCACGAGCTATTTATTAACATATTAGTAAATTCATCAGGAAAATTTTTTTTTTTTTGCCAATCATTTTTTAAAAAAGATTTTTTAATTATTTTCGACTTTAATGTGCTCAAATTCTTCTTGATCATTGATTCAAAAAGTTTTAAGCTCCAGAAAGTGCAAAACGAAAATTGCTTTGAAAGACAATAAATTTTTTTAATCAAAGTATATCGCTTGAACATTTACATTTAATAAGTTATAAAATTATCTTTCATCAAGCAATTCGAAAGTTTCCGAGTGATATTCTCCTCTTTTGATACAGTGAAGGAAAATATTTTAAAATATGACTACTGATTACGCTGGTACAAGGTAAATTAATTTTAATATTTGAAATTGATTTTTTTATTCGAGAATTTTTAAATTTACATTAAACAGAAAGGTTTTATGAATTTTTTATCTAATCTATATACAAAAGGCGTTAATTGGTATTTGAATTCACTTGATAGATGTTTTAAATTTATTTTAGATGACCTATGTTACCAAGATTTTTTCAAATATATTTTAATTCGATTAATTTATAAGCCAGATAATTTAAAAAAAAAAGAAAAAAAATTTGGAATTATATATTTTGATACAAAGCTTATTGTTTCACTTTATATAGTGTCATGATTATATTTTATTAGTAGCGATAGAAATTACACAATGTAGGAATGCTTAAATTTAGTTCGAGTGGGCAAATTCATGTATTAATTGACAAAATTAAGACAATTTATCGTAGAGATCATGCAAAAAAATTAAGAGCTTCTTTTCGGATTTTGAAATAATTGAAAAAATTTCAATTAAAAAATTAATAATTTTTTTCTATTCCTCTCGTACCACTTCAACTAAACATATATTCATCTTGCGTTGCACAACGTTTCGATTAATTGGTCGATTAACTTATTGCTCAAACTCATAAATTTCTTAAATTTGATTTGTTAACAATTGTGAATTGAAATATAAAATTTTGAAATCACTATCTATGGATAACAACTTCTCAATTAAACTTTCTATTAAAAAAATATTATTTTAAATTTTTTTTTTCTTGTTTCGTCGTCAAAATAATCAACATTATTGATTTTAATATCATTTAACTAACATTTATCTATTTCCGTTCATGGTATAAAACCGAACAATAATAAAAAATAAATTCTTATTCAAAATTTATTTTCCTTTTGATTTTAAACAATGCTATTTTTTGAATTTGGAAAATTATGTCAAAATAATCTTACTGTTGTATTAATCGATTTTTTTCGTTTCAAAATCTATCATCTTTTTTACCTCGCATTGAAAAAAAATATAAATATGAATTTTACTTGAAAATATTTTCTAAAATTATATATTATGCTTGTTTAAAAAGAGTTTTTAAAAAATCTTCACAAAACAGCAAGGTAAGCTAAATCAATTAAATTTCTTAAATAATTTTAAAAAATTTAAAGTACGAATTTGAGATAATTTACTGAATATGCAAAGAAAATTCACTGGCAATTTTACACATTTTTCCTACATGGTTCATACAACCCACTTGAAAATTATGTCCAGAATCAATTTGATGATAAAATGCAGGAAATATGTTCAAACGTCCCATTTAATTTAATGAACCATCTATAAAAATTTTCTTCGTCTCTAATGTTTCAAGAGAAAAAATAAATTCGTCAATTTCAGTGTTCATGTTTTTTTGCTATAATAAGATATTTAATTTTTTTAAAAAGTTTAATGAAACAAATACAGAAAAAAATTTAGTTTGGTGATGACATCAAGTAAATAGTTTATCAAAAAAAGAATTATGTTAAAAATATTGGCAAAGAATAATTTATGCGAAGATTTTCGCGTCAGTTTTTCCAAAATTTTTTTCTAAATAATATAATCTAATTTAATAAAATCCTTCGATATAACGTGAATGATTTTTTTTTCAATATTTCATGATTACTTCAAATTTTTTTCACTAAATATTTTATATAGCTTAGGCTAAAATATTTCCA
>BLXL01010214.1:0-34723 GCA_023170135.1 Acarapis woodi
TGTGATTTTTACGATTATGTCGATGTGAGCTATTATGAGAGATCGTTGTATCATACAACTCTTTGCAATGCATTCCATCAAAAGTATACAAAATTGGACATGCACAACGACCACGAATACATTGCAATTCACGAAAATGGTAATTTGTCAATCTTTTTGAATTATCTTTTAATCGACGATGCCCATGCAAATAGCGCAATTGATTAAACTGATTCTCTTGATCAACTTGTTCTAAAATGAGATTATTTTCTATTTGTACATTCGGCTGATGTAATAAATTGACTGAATTTAATTGTGTTGATGGTGAAGTAGATGATGATTTAACAAGAACAGATGGTTGAGATGATAAAAATGAGACAGTAGATACAGAAATAGAGGTTGAAATAGTTGATGAAATCCCTGATGATGATGAAGAGACTATTTGTTGTGAGTTTGGTGATGTGAATAATTGACAGTCAGAATCTTGTTCACATTTTGCCATATAAAACACTTGTCGACTAAATCCGTAGTTATTCGCATTTACACTACTAATGTTATCCAAAGTATTAGCAGGTGTTGTGTCAGGCACACAGGAGTCTAATTTTGGTAAGTAGCGAGTACCCCAAGCACATTCGCATTCACCCCTTTTCTTATCACAGATACTATTGAGACTTCGTAATAAACAGTGTTTGTCGTGATTACACCAAGAACCAATTATTCGTTTTTCACACAAATTTGTTGTCAAATTATAAGCAAAACCTAGTCTGCATTTACAAATTCCTGTTTGATACAAATAAAATAGTAGTTAAATAAATGATTTTTTATTTTTTTAGATAAAAATTAGACTTACCTAAAGGCCAATTTTTTACTAATCTGCCTAAATTATGACCTCCAGACGACGTTTCAAGATCATATTCTTTTCCGAATATGTAGCAAGATGCATTAGCAATAACACACTGTGCTGATGTATAGCAAGGACCATTTAGTCTACTTATTTTAAGACAAAAGTCTAATAGACGAACGGGGTGACTATCTTTGCAAACACATTTGCTTGTATTTGGATCACACCTAGATCCGATTTCATCTTCACATCCAGTTTCCTTATGATTCAAAAAATCACATTCTATTTGCGATTGATGATGATTAATGTTTGTGGGTGATTGATTGTTAGATGATGAGCTTTCAGTTAAAACTAGAGCTTGAGCATTCTGAGCGTTATATAATGATCCTCTGGATCTATTTCGATTTCTATACTTGTAGGAAAAATGACCACTTGTATAAAAGAGAAGGCAGCAAAGTTGAAGTAAAATAAATATGGCTCTTGTTTGCATCTTTTCGCACTTGATTTTGAAAATAGCTCGCATTTGAACACTTTTTTTTTTTAATTTTATTTCTTTCAAACGCTCATCATAAAATGTACTATATCACGATCAGTTTCTTAAACATAATATTCTGATATTTATAGAAAACGACATAATTTAGCGCTTTTCTTAGTAATTTAAAACAAGACTTTGTTTTGTGTTCATTTTTTTTAAATTGCCTTTTTTTGACGGCCAAATACATACATAAACATACATTCAGATTATTCAAAAAAAAAACTTAGATTTTGAAATGAAATTTTTCAAACAAAAAGAAAAAAGATGAATTTCGAATTTTCTTAGAATCAACTAGACCATTGTTAAAATTCTGACTGATTAAAAATTCAAAAAAGATTTTTTTTTTTTGCTTAAAATTAAAATTCTGGTCTAAGTAAGAAAAAAATAGAAAGAAAACGGCAATGCACTTTTTCGTTTAATTTTCTAATCACACAAAATCAAATACTAAACGCAGATGCCAAAGGGTTAGCTTTGGGATTAGAATTTTAATTACTTTTTTCAATTTTTTATATCAAATTTCAGTTCGTCGCACCAAACACATTTTGATCGCAAGAAGAATTATCACTTTTTTGGTCATATTGGTCAATAATACTGACAGAGAGTTTAAGTTCTTCTTAAGAGATTTTAGCTATTTATTATTTATTATTATCTCTTTATATTTAAGAGACAAAAGCAAGCCTTTAAAAAGGTCTTTTTAAAATTAAACCTTTTACTCTCTGATATATTGACAATGCGAAATTCGAAGAGATGGTGTACTAGCAGGAAGCCAGTTTAAGACGCATGCGTTTGTTCTTCTCTGAGAGCGAAGCGAAGCAAAACTCCATTCAACAAAAGATCATATGATTATAAACGTACTTTGCTACATTTCAATACAAGGTTTATCGAACTTTTTTTACTTTTCACCTTTTATCGTTTACAATGCCACCTTGATTCTAGGTGAATACTTACTAATTAATTTGTAATGTATTTCATTAATATCTACTATAGGCATTTATAAAAAAATGGATAAATTTTTTTACAATGCAGTTATTTACAAAATAGAAGAAAATTTGTTTTATAAATAAAAATCATATTATTTCAAATTCTGTCTGATTGAAAAAAAAATTTACACTCTTAATTTTTTTTTATTCCTATGAATTTATTTCAAAAATAATAAGTTTTTTTTTGAGTGCACTTCTTTTATTCATTTTTCAATTTTGTAGCAGTTTTTCGGTTTTCACATTTTAGACAATAATGTGAATTCAAAATTTCTTTTAAAATTTTCTTGAAGTTCAAATTAATCGCCAATTGGTAATTTTTTTTTTCAGCAAAAAAAATAATGATAATTATTTTTATATAAAAACTAATTTAGTGTGTATTTTGAATGTATTTAGCTTATTTATTTTTTTATTTATAAAACATAATTAAAATAAGACTGATTTAGTAGTAATTAGAATTATTAATTAAACAAGATATAATAATATTAATCTTGGAATTGAATTTGCTGAATTTTTTTCTCTATCAAATTTTAGCCGATTTGAATAATACAATGCATAATAACCTAATAGAGCAATAGCTTTTTTATCGTTTCGACAATGTAATAAAATATTGTTTGTTCAAGTAAATAGAATAGTCTTAAATACAACAATAAAATCTAATTTGAACGATAAAATAAATTACAACAACAAATTTTCCATCAAAAAAGGATAGAATATTAAAGTCTTTTTAGATTCGATATTAAAATAAAATTGATTGGACCGAAAATTTTTTTTGATTGAAAATTAGTCTTACTAGGTAGCAGATAAATTTTTGGGAAAAGCGAGAGAAATTTTTAACTTTAGTGAAAAAACTAAATTATTTACATGTAATTCATATAAAGCTATTAAAGCCATATTTCAGAAAGTTGCTATTCAGAAACGAATTATAGATAGTTAAAATTTATAATTCCATCTCTAGTTTTTCCAATTGCAAAATAATTTGAGATCGAATCAAAAATATAATTTTTTTTCTTCTTGACCGGAGTTGCTTTGATTACAGTAAAGCAAATGAAAATTTTGATTAAAAAAAAAAAACTTTTCGAAAAGAATAAAAAATAGTTCTAAAATATTTTGGAAAATTTCAGAAAAAATTTTATAAAAACAAGACGTAAGAAAGCACATGCACAAAAACCTTTTCTCTAAAAGGATTACTAAAGTATTTTAATATAATAATAATGCGAAAAAATTTAAAAAGATGGTTCTCTAAAGTGATAAACAATAAAATTTTTTTTGTTTGAATGACTGAACAAATCTAATCAAGACAATTAAAAATTTTTTGTAAATACTGTTAAATTACTTTTATTAAGCAAAAATATTTAATTGTAAAAAAGATATTCGATAGGTGCAAAAAAAATCAAAATCGATAAACTAAAATTAAAAAGTTAATAGACAAATAATTTTTTTTCTCAAAATTTTAGTGACAATGAAGTTTTAATCTTAGTAATATTCAATTCATAAGATCGAGAAAAAAGATTGCTGTAAAATAAAAAAAAATTTATAAATTTTAAACAATCAAATTTGAAACTTATTTTAAAAATTATGAATAATTTTTCATATTGAAAAAAAAATAAATCTGTTTAAATGACATTATATAATATCAATTTAAATTTCTTTAAGATAGTATCATAAAAAGCCTAGAGATGTATTTATAAAAAGATATAATTCTAAATTTTTTTATGTATCTATAAGATTATTTTATTGAAATGAATTCAATTTACTTATAACTCAAAAAATAAAGTAGACAATCATCACAAAGAAAGCAAAAAAAATCTAAATTTAGAATATATTTTATAAGAAAAAAAATTTTTAATAAACAATATTTTTTTTCTCTATAATTGAAACGAATATAAAAGTTATAAACAAAAAAATCTTGATGAAAAAAAAATTGAAACAACAGACTCATTAAATAAACAACAATGGAAATTTAATTTTTCGAAACAAAAAAAAATACAATTTTATTTATATTTCAAATATTCTTATCAAATTAAGGGATTAATTTTTTCTATTTAATTTAGTCTATTGATAGATAAAAAAAAGTTAAAAATGCCAAATATATGCCTGTAATAAAATGATCAAGTACTTAAAGAAAAGTAATTGAAAACGGTTCCAGAAAAGATTACACAGAAATTAAAAGAAAAAAAGATGAACAAAGATAGAAAATTTTCAAAAATTGTAGAGAATTGTCATAGATATCGATTTTATAAAAAGGAGGCAAAGAATGGTTTGAAAATTATAAAAAAAATGGAAGAAAGTTGGATATGTCAGGCATATCAAACTGAACAATTTCTGAGTCAATTACTCAGGCTATGCTTATGTAAAAGTGATAATATTCTACTAAGCAATCTTGGTCATGATATTGCAATTTTAAAATCAGATTACAGAAAAATCAATTGTCATTATCAAAAAACATTCAATGCACTGATTAACCAGCTCATACAAATAAGCGAACAATACAATGATTTAGAAAAAATCGAAAGAAAGTATAAAGAAGTGTACAACAAAAGAATAAAATACGAATGGAGATCAAATGGCGTATGCCAGTTAATAGCAAGACTTTTCTCTCTTAAAGCTCAACAAAACGATTCACCAAATTTATCAAAGGAAGAACCAACAATCGACTTTTCACGATTGCAACAGTCAAATTATGTTATAAAGCATCAAGATAAACTAATTGATCGCAAGTTAGCTAAATTAGTTAATAAAGAATTGTATTTTGAGGAGACTCTTCACACCCAATGCTTAAATCATGAATTAGCCACTGTGATACGTATTCGCAAATTAGTTTCTTTATTTGCTAAAAATCAAGTAGAATACGAGCGTGATTTAATCGCGTTGTTTAGTCAATTAGATATAGTCACAGAACGCGATGTACCGGAAACAGTTTTAGGCTTAAATAACAAAGAACTTGAAGAATATTTTAGACCTAAAAGAAAATATCTCCAATCATCCTATTCAGCAGTGAAACTAAAGGTTGATAATCAATCAGATATGAATTTCGATATTAAGGGTACCGATCAATTGGTTAAATCTATCTCTCTTGATTCTTATAAACATCAAATAATTAACAAAGAACAATTACTAGATGAACCATTCAGTAACTCTCGTCGAAATCTTTACTATAGTAGTTTGTGTAGTTTAAACAGCAAAGCCGAAAAAAATTCGAATTCTCAATTATTAAATCAGAATATAACAGAGACAACAAGTCATCCATTATTTTGTAGTGTAGTTAATGAAATAAATCAAAATGGAAATTATAAAATTATGGATCAAAATATAGCGACACATAACGCAATGTGTTCGAATGAAATGGCACTAATGAATCAAAAAATAATCTATTCTGATTTGGATTATCGGAATCACAAGCCAGAAAAGCACGCTAAAGAAACTACATTTAATTTAGAAAAAATGCAGAATGCCAAATTAAGCTCAAGAATATCACCAAGTGCATCGGCTCCACCAACTGAGGAATATTTTAATATTAAATCGAATCATACAACACAATCAATAGAATCAAAACCAATTGAATTTCGCGCACTCGAACGTAAGAACGAAAGCAGATCATATCCTGATTTAAATGCACATTTGCCCGCAAGTAAGCATGATTTTTGTAATCAGTGTAGAAATTATCAAGATAAGTTTGAGGAAATGATTATTACATTCATGAAAAATTATCAAAATTTAAAGAAATATCGAACCTTTGAAAAATACAAAAAAACGGACGATTTTAACGATTATCAAATTAGAAAGACATTTTTTTGAATTTGAGATTGCAGTGATTGAAAAAAAAGTAAATTGAGTGTTTTAAATTTTGAATTTTTTGATAATTCGAAAAAATAAAAAGAATTTCGAAGAAGATTGGTTTATTTTATTTTATTATATTTAATTAAATTTAATATCTTAAAAATTTTTGAAAGCTCTAATTACTATTTATTATTATGATTCTTTTCTACTGAAAATAATGTGAAGTAAAAAAATCAAACTCAAGATTACTTTTTTACATTGATATCGACAATTTTAAATAATAAATAAAAAATAGTCAAACTTATTCGTTTTTTAAATGGAGATGAATTCAATAAGCATCTCATTGAAATCTTTATTATTTGAAACATCTATGATCAAAATGTGTACTATAGAACAATGTATAAATTATGTTTTCTAAACAATAATCAAAAACAAATTGATACTAAAAAAACTATTTATTTTTATTACTTGAAATTTTCGAAATGCATGAAAGAAATTAATCAAGTCGTCAGTGTGTCCAAAGTAAATGAAACAATAGGGGAAAATAATATTCTAAGGAATTTAATAAGAAACTTTCTAAGGCCTTATTTTGATTCATAAATGTGCAATAAATATTTTTCAAGTTTGCTCAAATTAGAATTCTAAATTAAAACTTTTGATCTCAAATTATAACTGGATAATTGTAAAGCTCTCATATAAATTCAAAAGAAAATATAAATTAAATTGTGCGATCATGAGTACATTTGAGAACTGTTTTTCAAAGCTATTGTTATTTTATGAAAATGTTTAAAGCAAAGACTATGTTTTTTAAGTCAAAATACTATTCTCTAATATATTTAATGTATCGCATAATAAAATAGAGACGCAATTAATTATTGAATGTATAATTTGATATATGTAT
The DNA here is from genome assembly GCA_023170135.1 of Acarapis woodi. Classification (NCBI taxonomy): domain Eukaryota; kingdom Metazoa; phylum Arthropoda; class Arachnida; order Trombidiformes; family Tarsonemidae; genus Acarapis; species Acarapis woodi. The sequence continues at coordinate 7,014 of BLXL01010214.1, forward strand.
TATTTATTATTTAGCACATTGTTGAAAAATTTCAATTGTATAATTAAATAGAAAAAGTGAGTAGAGACGTGATGCAATTTTTAATAACAGATAATAACTTTTGATCTTTTTGTTTTTTTAAAAAAACCATCTATTTTTTCTTCATTCAACAAGATTTTTCCAAAAAGGAAATGTGACTAAAAAAATTTGAAGATGTCCATTAATATTGTTTTTTTTTTATTGTTTCTTTATTTAGTTATAAATCTAAAAATGCATTTCAGAATGTTTGAGATATTTTGATTTGTAATTACTGAATATATACATATTTATTCAATTAGAGTTTTTTTTGTCAATCTTTTTTCAGATATGTCGCTTATATTATAATCATTTTCATACATCAAAAATAATACTTTAAAAATTTACTACAAGTGATGCACGAAAAAAAAATATTTAGTTGATTTAAAAAATTTTATTAGATAGGCATATTTGATAGATAAAAAATAATCATTAGCTTCAAAAAACAGCAAATCAAATTTTTGATTTTTTATTTATTGGTTTTGATCAGATTTTAATTTATAATATAATAATATTTATAATTTCGTGTTTCTTAATTGAACTTCAAATTTTAATTAAATTTAATATTTATCAATTGAGTTCATACTTATTAGATTTTTATCTCAAAATTTAAATATCAAAATTCAGTCACTGTTTTGAAAAGATTTGATTCAGATTGTTATTGAAATTCGTGAATCTCCAAAAATAAAACAAAGCATGTATCGCTTTCAAATATAAGAACAATATTATTGTAATTTTTAATTAACTTATTTGACACAAAATTAGACGAACTTGAAATAATCCAAATAAAATTAAACAGATGTGAAATAATCTCATTTTTTGAAATAAAGGTCTTTAGAAGCTGTGTATTCTATCTTTTTGCTAACTTATTTAATTTAGACTAGTATTATTCGCAAAAAATTATATTTGTATTCATAGTTTATAAATTATTTAATTTATCAATAGTAAAACAGTTAAAACATTGTATGCGATCAAATTAGAATAAAAATTCATCAATATTATTTTATCGTTTATTATTTCGTTTCGATTTTTTATCTTACATAATTGATAGATAGGGTAATATTAAGACAATTATCTTGGTGTTTTTGATATCTTGAAAATCATTTACGAAAAAAGCTTTTCTGTTTTTTCAAGATAAGCTTCAATTATAATCATTGTGACAAAAAAAAACTATTCGTTTTGAAATTTTTACAGTAAACAAGACAAAATTCATACGCTTGATTTATGACATAATTAATTTTTTTTATTACTTGTTATAACTAAAAGCCATTTAATTAAATAGGATACTTTTTCAATTTTTTTTTTAAATAATGCAATCATAGCTACGCCGCTCAAAAATTTGAAACGACGAATAAAATTTCCACATTTCACTACTACTTTTAAAATTATAAGAAACTTGAATGAATTTTACATTTTATTTTCAAATATCATTTATTAAGAAAATTTAATACACATTATCAAATTAATGCATTTTTACTCACGAAAATAGTTCATGAAAATAATTTATAAATGAAAAAATTTAAATAAAAAACATGATTAAAAAATTAATTATTGGTTCTAAATTAATTTTATTAAATTTGTAAATTTAAAAAACGAACATATTGGCTATATATTCAAAATATTATTTAGATTCAAAAGATTGGTTTTTATAAAAGCTTAAAAGCATCAAGAATCACTGAAATAACTTATTGATTGGATTATTCCTAGAGAAAAATTTTCTTTCCAAAACTTTAAAAAATTTTAAGTTGTATTATACGAATATTTCGCATTTCATTCTGGATTATTGTTTTTCAGATAAAAAATGATGCATATTACGATTTTTTACAATTCAATCAATAATTATGATATATTCTTGGTTTAATTGTCTATCAACGTATCAATAAATAAACGATAAATTAATTTATACACGCATATGGTACAAGAATTATTATGTGTCTGTCACAAATAAATAAAAATTTTTGAAAATATATTTATAAAAAAAGTGTATTCGAAATTATTCGCAATTATGCTCTAAGTAAAATTCTAAAATTTTATTGATGAAAATATTAAAAAGAAATCATTGATTACTAATCAAGTATCAAAATAAATTATCCAATTATTTCAAATCAGTAAAATCATTTGATGATAATAATTTGATGCAAATAGATTTGATATAAAAATAGGCTAATTTATGTCTTTCACTGTTCTAAATTAGTCTAAGAAAGTATAAATCTACGTACTTATCTGCAAAATAAATTCAAATAAAAAGCTCTTCTCTAAAATCTAGTCTTAATAAAAAGATAAAAATATAAAAATTCTGTTAGTATAAATAAATAATCGCGATTTAAAGAACTTTTTGAATTTTCAATGCGATGGTTTTAAAACTTGTTTAGAAATCTAAAAAATAAATAAAAATATTTAAGCGAAATGATTTGAAATTGATAATTAGCTAAGCGGATGAAAATATACACTGTTAATCAAGAAAACCTAATTTTCTCTTTTGAGCTAATTTAGAGAAAAATTTTTTGCAATAGAAAATTTCAAGTATCAATTATTTTACTAATAGCTTGTTGATATGTTGGCAATTGATCTTCAGACAACAAATTATTTGATTGATTAATTTGATCAGTGACTTGATTAATCTGTGACTGTCTTGTCATGTTAAGTTGTTCATTACTCGAATGTCTAAATGATTCATGAGTAGAATTATTGGTCGGATTATTAATTAACCGACTATTATTGACAATCTCTTGATTGGGTCCAATATTTTCTGAAATTCTTGATTCACTCGTCGATTGACTTTGAATATTGTCATTGATTGAATGCTCATTATTATTATTTAAATTGACATTATTGTTTGTCGATTGGTTACTTAATTTTCGATCACTTTGATTTCCTTCTTTCAATTCTATTTCTTCTTGATTTGGTAAATAAGACGAATTATTGGCCATCGTTGAATCATTATTAACTACTATTACTGTTTTAAGATCGTTGACTATTTCTTCATATCTAATAAAAATTTTTAAATTTAGATGAGTATTTAATGTGAATTTTTATTAAATTACGATAGTAATATTAAAAAATGAATATCATGAATATTAATAATTATCAATTAATTTCTTGCAAACTTACGGAGGAGGAGGCTGCGTTTCATCATAGAACACATCTTGAGCATCATCTCTACGTCTTAAATGATTTCTTAAATTATTTCTATTATCTGAACTTCTCATTGAATATCGTGTATTAGTGTCGTAGTTCATAATGGTTGAAAGAAGATTGAAACTATTTCGATTCACGTTTGCCGATATTCTACGTCTTCTTTCATTGTAGGGTGCATTTGATCTTATTACTTTAATGAAACAAAACACAAGCAATATAAATGTTATAAAACTAAGCTTTGAATTGTGAGTTGAGGCAGGGAACCAATAATCACTTGGCTTAATACAGGTTCCACGTATGGAATCCCAAATTAGATTTTCACCACAATAGTATAACCGAATGCAATCATTTTTGCCTGAATCGTATCTTCATCAAGAATAAATAAATAAATTCAAAAATTTTAAAATAAATAATATTTATTTAAATTAATTGATAATTGTAAAAAATCAGAAATTACCTATAACCAGGTGCACATTGACAGATCATTGTATTTGGATCACATAATAATTTATCTATATAACAACTATCAAAAATTGGGTGACAAGATGATCCAAATTTTTTTGATTTTTCACACTGTCGAAGATCAGATGATGGTCCAAAGCCAGCTTTACACTTACACAGACCAGCAAAACAATCTGAAATAAGAAAAAAAAACAATAAAATTATTTTTTTTTCATCTTATTAGATTGACAAAAATTTTTCGAATGATTGCTAGACTATTTTTTTGCTTGAAGAGATTCATGTTTCTGATTTATTATTGTATATTTACTTCAAATTTATTAATTTATAAGTTCAAGTATGATTACCTGAATTAATGATTACTTTTGTGCAGTCTACATCTGTGCAATTGGCTCCGATACTCCAAAATTTTTGCTTGTTCATTGTAAAATACACGCAGACTAGATGAATTACGATATAATTTATCGAAACATTTGATATAAAATAATAAGACAAGTAAAATACTAATTAAGAAATTTAAATATTGAATTAATGATTGGAATTTGGTGTGCTAAAGATATGTAAATTATCTTGATTCTTTCTTATGGTATCCCGATTGCGTATTCTATCTTTCAGTCGTTTTAAAAATTTGTAAACAAAAAATCAAATCTCAATAACTTTTTCTTCAGATCATCTTTCTTGTACACAAACGTTTATCGAGCCATCAGGTTTGTGGTATGCACAGAAAAAATGTTTTTGAGTATTTATGAATTATTTGATAATTATTAACTCATCCAATTGACTTCATAACAAATATTTGTCTGAAATATTTATCGAAAAATCACAATTAACAAAACGTAGTAATTTTCACTTTGTTATTTAAGAGTAGCAGTCAACCATTTTAACAGCTGAAATTCAGCCTAGATTAAGCTATTCAACACTAGTTACCATTGGATACCATACTCATTCAAACTTTTAATCGTCGCGCCTTAATTATCTTATATTTTAGAACTTTTTCTGAAAATTTTATTAACTATATATGTTTAAATTAGTATTTCAATTACAATATATTACCTGAAATTATTTCCTTCTAATTACAAAAATATTATTGTAAATCATATAATTTTAAATTTATTACTGAGTAAAAAACTGCTCAAGAAATCTCGAAAATTTCAAAGTATCAAGTTGAATTTCTTTAAATCTTAGAAAAAAAAATAATTCGAAATAATTTAATTTGACTAAATAAAAATTTAAGACTGTAAGCATAAAAATGTGATAATTCATAATTTTTTAAAAATCATAATTTAATAAAACAATTTAGTAATTTCATATTTGAATTGGTTTAGATTTGTTGAGTTAAAAAAGAAATATTGACCTGATAAAGAAATTATTTTTCAAATCATGGTTTGTATAAGAAAAAAAAATTATTTATAATAGCTGTTTGCAAATTTTAATCCTCTTCTTCTGATAATTCACTATCATCACTTTCATCGCTAGCAAATTCTACTATTTTCCTCCATTCTAATCGATTATCTAATTTCATCTTCTCGATTTTAAAATCCTTCACTTTCTGTTCCCTTCCAAATTCCAATGAATTTTCAATTGATAATGGCACAAATTTAGACTTTTTTTCATATATTTCAAGTGCTGTATCTTTATACTTCTGAAATAAATTTATTTTATTTGTAGATTGATCTTTAATTAAAGGAAGTTGATTATCTGTTTTTTCTGATTGTTGATTTAAATTTTGATCAAGTGTGCTGCAATTTGCTACTGAACTAAAATTTTCATTCAATTTTTCACATTTCATTTCCACATCTTTTGAAAGTTTGCTTTGTTTGTGTTTTGAAACAATTCTACTTTTCGGAATTCTATTCAATATGAAGCGTTCGCTACGCCTTTGACAGAGATCTTCATTAAACTTTTGATTGATCACGATTGAAAAAATATCAATTTTTTCATTTAAAATTTCTTTTATTACATCTTTCTCATGTGAGTTATCGTTAGTGAGTTGTAAAAATGATTTTGTATCGTCGCAATTCGCAGAAAACTATAAAAACAATAAATAAATATTAATTAATTAAAATGTTGAATTCAAATTTTTCAGCTTAATCGATAGTGAATATCTTGAAGATATGTTAATAAGAACATGAAAAATATTTAAATAAATCTAAAAAACTCACCATAGGATGATTAGGCAAAATACCTTTTTTATTCAAACTCAATTTGGCTAAAAATGATTCAGTTTCCTCAATAGATTCTTTGATTTTGATAGTTTTTTCGATTTCATCACGAAATTTTCTCACTTTATCTCCGTTATCTTTAAGCTTTTCGATAAATTTTCTAGATAAAAAAAGTGAAAATATAAAATAAATTATCTAAGTATTTGGTTAATACAATTATAAATATACTTACTTATTATTCAACAATTTATTTTCGCGTTCTAACATCTCTTTTAAATCAATTAAAGATTTATTTATAAGTGGTTCTTTTTTTACTTGACTCATTTTAAACAAAAAAAAAAATTTTAATCTACATTACTAACATAATTTACTTTAATAAAGTTTGTTTACCAAAAAATGTTTATTAATTAAGAAAACTGATGTTTAAAAACTTGATATGAACCATCGTCGACAAAAAGAACATTCAATTTTTAAATGTAAATATACATTGGCGCCTCGATCGACTTATCGGCTGTGGTTTTGCGGCTCATAAGCTATATATTTGTGTACACAAACTACAGTGTTAAAATCTGTCCCGAAAGTTATTTAATTTGATCTGAATTTATTTGAATTTCAATTGCTGGTGAGTCGATCAAATGATTTAATTGGTTTTTTTTCTTAACTATAAATAGAAATATCAAATGTACAATTTTAAAAATTAACTAATTAATTTTTTTTATCTCTTTTAAATTTGACCTTTACTGACCTCATCGATATCTTTGATTTGTTTCTTAACATCGCTTATTGACTTTTAGTAAATAATCGTTTAGATAATCTCAAAATGTCTGCTTCAGTGGCCAAACGTACAAAACCTATATTAAGAGGTCTTGTTAAGGCATATGTTGTTCGTGCATTTTTGTTTAGTTCAACTCTTTCGTGTTTTGCTGGTTGGTCTTATAAACATTGGGTTGCAGATCCAAGAAAAAGAGCATACGAAGACTTTTATGTTAATTACGATCCTAATGCGGAAGCCGACCGTTTATACAAAATGGGTTTGATCCGAAGTTGGAAAGATAACGATGATGTACCAGATAATCCAATTGTTATACCATATTAATTATATTTTTAAATAACCGAATGTAAACTTTTTTGGATAGTTTCAAATTATGGCATTATGTATCATTTATGATTATTTAATAAATAATTTTAGGTTTGAATCTTATTTACTTTTTTTCCTACATGCGAAAAATTACTAGTATTTTTGAAAGGTCTTTGCGTTTTTTATTTTACAGATTCATATTATTTTTAATCACCTAAGTGTATGAATTGTACTTTTGATTTTTATTTTAAACCGATTACTTTTATTATCCTTAAGAAATTTATCTCTTGTGCACATAACATTAATTAAATTGAATCTAAATTGAAGCTTTTCTTGATAGAGAAGAAAAATATTGTGTTTACAAAATTATTCCTTAAAGAAACTTTTCTAATTAATGCAAATTTTAAATTAATTTTTAAAGTTTTAAGACTAAAAAAAGTTTGAGACTTATTTTTTAGACTGATTAAATTTCAAACTTTTCATGATTTTTAAGCAAGTTAATTATTTTTCCCTTCACATGGATTTATTAAATTCGAAAAATTTTTTTTTTTTTTTTATAAAATTGCTTCTAAAAACAAAAAAAAAATAATATTTTTAAGACTATGAAATTTTTTTAATTTATTTTACAATCGATTCTGAGAATATTCTATATGAAATTTATTCGTTTCTGTGGCTAGGGTTAGATACTGATTTTTTTTCAATTTCTACACCAGCTGACGCTTGCGAATATTAAAAAGAATTATAAATTATTTTGTTTGGTTTTTTTGACTTACTTTTTTTAAAAAACTTATCAGTCAAAGTGTGATTTATTTATTGAAAAATTCTAGTAGCCCAAAAAATTTTATCAGATTATCATGTCAACTCTTCAAGCAAATAAACAACAGATTGCTATTTTAATGTTAAACATGGGTGGTCCTACAAAATTAGAAGATGTGGGTGCATTTTTAACGAAATTATTTTTAGATACTGATATTATGAAACTTCCCTTCCAAAGGTTAGTTATCAACTGGTTGTTAATAAATAAAGATGTTTTTGAATGCGTGTACAATATTTATTGGCTTTTGATAATTCTAAATTAGTGTCTTAGGACCTTATATTGCAAAACGAAGAACGCCTGCCGTTCAAAAGAAATATAATCAAATTGGAGGGGGATCCCCAATACTCAAGTGGACAAATTTGCAAGGCGAAAAATTGATAGAAGAACTAAATAGAACATGTTCGAATTACGGCATATTTAAGTATTACGTCGGATTCCGGTATGCGAATCCGCTTACCGAAGATGCGATTCAAAAGATCAAAAAGTGAGATTTGACATATTCTTTAATTTGTTGATTATAGCAATTTTTCTTTCATTCTTAACATAGTGATGGTATTAAACGCATAATTGCCTTTTCTCAATATCCACAATATAGTTGTAGTACAACAGGTAGTAGTTTGAACAAAATTGCCGAAATAATGAAAGATAGTGATTGTAACGATATTAAATGGTCATTCATCGATAGGTGGCCCATAAATGAAGGTCTCATTCAGTCATTCAAAGAACAAATTGAAACCGAACTTGTAAAATTTAAAGATCCTAGTGAAGTTGTTTTACTTTTCTCAGCTCATTCTTTGCCACTTTCAGTAAGAAATAAACTTCTCATTTATTTTTGAAAGGTTTAATATTGAATAAAAATAAAATTATTAAAATAGGTCGTCAACACGGGCGATACTTATCCAAGTGAAGTTGGTTCAACAGTCATTCAAGTAATGAATAAATTGAAAATTCAAAATCCTTATCGATTGGTTTACCAATCAAAAGTAGGACCTGTTGCATGGTTGGAACCACAAACCGATGATGCTATTAAATCGTATGCTAAAATTGGCTACAAAAAATTTCTTATTATCCCGATTTCATTTATAAATGAACACATTGAAACATTACACGAATTAGATATTGAATATGCAAAGGAGTTGGGCGATAAGGTAGGCATTAATAATAAATTTTTGTATCGTGATGAAATTCTATGATTGTGTTCTTTTTTCAAAAATTTAAAAGATTTAATTTAATAATATTTGCCACAAATCATAAGATAAGATTTTTTTTATTAACAATAAATGTATTATTTACTTAAATAGCTTGGTATTGAAATTCGTAGGGTGCCATCGCCTAATGATCATCCAACTTTTATAAGTGGTCTCGCTCAATTAGTAAAAGAACATTTGGATGAAAATAAATCATTCAGTGGTCAATTGTTGGCTCGATGTCCAAAATGTCCTCGCTCTTCTTGTAAAGATGCTCGTGACTGGTTAAAGAGCATCAGTTGGTAATTTTTTATCAAATCAAATTGTATTTGATGGGCGGTTTTGTCATAAAATTTTTTGATGCAGAATTTATGTTGATTGAATTGATTAGATTTTCGTGCTTTTTTGTACCTAATTGATATCTTTTTTCTATTAAAATTACAAAATTGAAAATTTTTTTACTGATCACATACTTAATTTTTTGCTAATTTTTATTTGGTTTATTAGAAATATGTTTTCTATATATAACATATGGATATATAAATCTCTATATATTAATCAACAAGTATATTAATATTTCCGTTTGCAATAGATATTAATTTGATTTTTGAATAAAAAAAAAATGTCAAAAAGTGAAGACGATTGAAATAAAATCGAAAATTACCATACATTAATTTAAAAAATAGAAGTTATTTATTTTTTTATTCTAGTATTAATTGGTTTCAAAATAAACAAAAGCAGAATTATCCTGAATAAGTCACTCGAAAAATGGCTTGTAATTGAATGCAATATACATTTATATATTTTTTGTATTAAATTATACAATTTTATTTTTCAAGGTGCAAATATTAAAAGCTTTTTTTTCACAAGTTAATTGCCAGAAAAATAAAAGATTAATCTATATGAATTAATCTTTTAATCTTGTTTCAAAGGTGATTAATTTAGCTAAAAATTTTTTAAGAATATAAATTTTTCTAATGCCTTTCTACATGTCATAAGAAAAAATAACTTAGTCAACTTGTTTGCATAGATTTTTCAACTTTTAGAAAATTTTTTGAAATTCGCAAATTGCTAGATTATTTCATAAATATTTTTGGCATTCCAATTTCAAATAGGGAAATTTTGAAGAATTTTTTTCTGAATATTAGATACTCAAATCTTTTTGAAATATAATCAAAAACCTTTAAATACTAAAATTAAAATTTTTACTGCAAAAACAAAAAAATTTTCAACCTTAAATTAATTTAGTGAATCGAAAAGTTTTAATGCACTTTAGTTCCTAATCTTTTAATTTTAGAATTTGTGTGGGTTAATATTTATTATCTTCTGATCACAACACACTTTTTATAAGTAATTTTTAACTTGTTAAGTAACATGTAAGATTTCAGTTGTTTCTTTTTGTGCCAAAGCAATTCATTGAAATATCGATGAATTTTGAAATATTAATTATATTCTTAATGTAACTCATCTCAATTATTCGTCATTAATTATATTAGTGTATCTAAAGGCGCCAAATAAACTGTCTGTATTATAAAATACAGAATCAACATGTTGAATTTTTTCTTTTGTCGTTTGAGTAATAATAAATCATTTTTATTCCATATGATTTTTTTTCAGATCTCACAAACTCACGATTAAGTATTCAAATCAGTTCAAAGTAATATCACTATTCTCATTAAATATTCAAAGATAAAAATGTAAGTTGAATTTTCTTAAAGAAAAAAAATATAAATAAAAATAAACTTTTTTAATTAAAATTCAAAAATTTTTTGGAAAAAAAATCAAAAAAAGAAAAGAAATCGCCTTCGAAAAATAATTTGATCCTATTATACTCGAAATCCATCACTCATTTTATGCTGATAAACAGAATTTCTAACTGTAACCTATTCGGTTTAACTTAAATTCTAATTTCTCATTATTACGATAATTATGAAAATGTTAAACAAATTCATTTGCTTATTAATTATCTATAATTCAAAAAAAATTCGAATGTTCTTAAATTGTAATGTTAAATTAAGATTTCAAATCGAAAAGTTTGAAATATCAAAAAATTTGGTGGATATAATATTTTTTGAAAATATCAAAATACCAATAATCATTCGAAAAAATATTTAAATTTGTCTCAGTCTGAACAAAATGATAAAGGCTTAATATGGAACTCCACACAACTTTAATGCTGGCTGTAAATGTGAAAAAAAGCTAAAGTATTAGAAATAAGGTTTTTGACCTATAATTTATAACATTAGTAAATTTTTAAAATCATATAATGACTAATAATTATAATTATTTTATATGAACTAATACAATGAGTCGTCGTTTGTAAATTTTTACTATAACCAATTCTTTCAAATATGATTATTTATTAGCTTGATACTTGTTCATATATTGACTATTTATAAAAATGTAGCGAGACTATGTCAACATTTTGATTTTTGTGTGAAAATGATACTAGTAGCATAATTCACAATAACAAAAAAAAATATGGTTGTGGCATGAATTGATTTTAAAAAAAATAAATTTTTTCCTTTAATTTGGCAAATCATTTGTTTTTTTCACCAATTTTTATGGTTTGGTCTAATTTTATTCGTAGACCTTGATTTTAAACGCATTTTTGTGTATACAAAAGGACATATACATATATTTTTTATTTTTAAATAATAAAAACGAAACTGGAAATTATTGTATCAAATTGTAAAAAAATAATTTTACACGAGTATTAAATGCAAACGTAAACCTATCATGTAAAATTTTAATAATAATTGAAATTGAATTTTATGTACAATTTATGCTATTTACTGGTAGATTGTCACAGAAATATGTAAAAATATAATTAAATATGATTAATTAGAAATTGATCACAATTTTTTGAATTTTGAAGAAAAATATTGAGTTAAAATTTATATAAAATAAATTTTTATTATCTAACCAATTTAAATAGTAAATAAGTAAATAATCAATTTACAAGAAATTATTTTCTCATTTATTTTAAATCTCATCAGTTTGTTGAAACATTCAAAGATTGAAAAAAATGTTTCATACTTTTTTTATATGGAAAAGGATAGTCTGCCAATTTTTTTCCTTATTTTTTTATATTGTATATCATTAGATATTTATCAAATAAAAAATTCGATTAGTAAATTTTCATGCAATTTATTCTGATTCTTTTTAAATAGATTGGACATATTCTATGTTTTTTTTTTTCAAGTGAACTTTAAAAGAATTATTTTTCTTTTTCATGTTTTTTAGACTAAACGCACTTACAATGTGTATATAGGCACTATGTATAATTTTTAATTAGCTTGAGAAAAATTATTTCGTGATACATATATATATATATTTAAAAATGTACATTCAATGTTCGTATATTGTTAATTTGAATTTGGAATTCATTTGATTGCTTTCACATATAATTAAATGATCATGGAATACTGAAAATTTCATATCACAGATTAGAAATGATAAAATAATCAAATTTTCAAATATTTTCATAGGAAAATTTTTCTCAAAATATTTAGCTCGAAAAAAGATAAAAAAATTATATGACTCTCGAATCGAAACATCAAACGATCATTTGAGTTGAAACTTGATTTGTTTTAATTTTTTTTTGAAAATTCTAAAAATTTAGAATCATAAAAAACTTGAATCAACATAGATTCTTATATAATTCTTAATTTGTATTAAACAATTTCAGTAGATTCATACCTTTGTTTTTCAACCGACAAGATGATATTTTTATAAATACAATTTTCGTCTTTCACAATTTTTACTATGGAATAGGCTTAAAATTTTTTTCCAAAAAATATTGCGGGCGAGATATTTATCAAAGATTTTTTTGAATGGAATTTTTACAATTCAGAAAAATAAAAAGACGATATTTAAAAGAATGCCCGAAGAAATGGCTTTCAAAGCTTTGATAACTTTTGGACTACCTTAGTTTATTATTTCAGTCATGCAGTGCTTTTAGACAAAATTACTCGGTTTTAGAATTTTTAATTTTTCATTTCAGTAATCATTTCATGACCAAAAATGTATCATATATTAGTAAAATCAAATTAAACCTTGTTTTGCCATAATTTTTTGAATGCTATTTAAAGGTGTGAAAATGACCTCACAATAAAGACGTCATAAGTTTTTTATCGTTGAAAAATTAATGTTTGACAAGTCTAATGGTATAAGTGTATCGAACAAAAAAAAAATCGATAGATTTTTAAATGACTTTATTAAGCTCAAGTCAAATTTTAGATTTATTCAATTTAAAGATTTAGAGACATTAGTAACCATGAATTTCAGAGAAGTAAATCACTTAACAAATTAGATCTAGTTAACTTGTAAAATTTTATTAGTCGCTTAGAATTCATTTTTATGATAAATAGCTGAATGCTGGTTTCTATAGTAAACTAATGATTACTGGATTAAGCGTAAAAATGACTAGTCGGTGAAAATTTTTAAGAAGTAAATTTGATTTTACTAATATATGATACATTTTTGGTCATGAAATTTCAAAATTGGTTATGATTTTCAATGTCTTAATTTACTAAGCTTTTTATAGTCTACATATGCTATCAAAGCAAAATGTGGAGTTTGATTTTCATTTATTTTTTTGATATTTATTCGATATATCACCATAACTTATGTGATATATAATTTGGTCATTAAATGACTATTTTACAACCATAACTAAAATATAAATCTATGGTATTGCTAAAATTTTTCAATTGATCGCTAAAGCTGCCTAAAAACAATAAATTTCATGAAAAAAATAAATATATATAGGTTTTATTTTACAATAGCTTTTTAATGTCCTGTGAATGAAAGCTGTCAATCGTCAAATTTATCACGTGGGTATATATATTTTCTGAGGTATTAATTATTGATATTCAAATTAATGATTCAATCATGAATTTTTTTTTAATTTTTTTTAATAAACATTGCTTTCATACAAATTTGAAAATTAATTATGACTCAATAAAAAAAAAAAATATACATATAATACGCAATTTCATAAAAATCAGAGGTATTTTTAAATTAATATACCAAATTTGTAATTTGTGAGCTTTATAAAATAAAAGACCTTGAAAAACATAATCCTATATTGTGTATAATTGTTCGTGTCTTTAAAATACTCAAATTATTCTAAGTAAATTTCTTGATGAAAATTTGCTTACAAAATTAATGTTTTATTTTGTTAGAAATTCGGGTTCAAATCTTTTGAATATTTAAATGAAGAGTTAAAATGAGAAATATTAATTTCTCATATAATAAGGACTAAAGAGTATTACACAAAAACTATTTATACAACAAGTAATTCGTTAAATTATTTGAAAAAACGAGTTTGAAATTCTAAAATATTCTAGAAATATATCATCAATATTTGACAATTTTTCTCAATACCTTGTCAAAAATGATTGACATTTATTTCAATTTAACAAAAAGAAAACATGGAAAAGTTGTGCTAACATTAATTTTTAGTTGAGATTTTATATGGTTACAAATTAGGAAATGAAATAACTTTTAATCAATAAAATGTAGAACGATAAGTCATAATTCTTTTGAAACCTTATGCTGAAAAAGACACTTAAAAAAACATATGTAAATATTTTTTACTAAATATCGTGTTTGTTTTTTCCTTTTCGATTTGATTGATTTTTGATTTTTCAATATTCATTAAGATTCAAGTCTATTTATTTGGCAATGCAATATCTAAACAAGAAAATTTCGCAAAATAATATTATTCATGTAAAAAAATCAATTCATTTTAATATCAATTGTGAATTAAATTCAAATAAAATGAAATGAAAATTAAAGTTTATTTTAGTCCTTCAAATCATATACATTGTAGTGCTTATTAATTTTTCATTACAATACTATGATTAATTAATAAACATTGCCTAGTAAAATTTCTATAAAAATTTTTGCGACTTATGTTATAACGAGTATTTAAAATAAAATTTTTAAAAAAGTGAATTGAAATCATAAAATAGTCTTAAAAGTCAACAAATTAAAAGATTATCAACATTTTCTAAGTCAATAAATAGATGATCTTGTATCTAAGGAGACTATCTTTGACAATTAGGTGGCCAAATTTCTTGGGATTTAAAATTTATATTTACATTTAGGCTAATAAAATATTTAATACTATACGTGGACTTGAAAAAATTTAATACAATCTACTAATCAGGGTGTCATATATTTGTTGTGAATCTAAAAGCATTAAATTGTAAATTGATATAGAGAATTAAAATAATTACCAAAAAAGGCGAAGACTTTCGAAATTTTGTAGTTTATCTGATTAAATAATAGTTATTTGATTTAAGCGCCATTATTGGTATCGATTCATCAGGTTTTTTTAAAACGAATTTCTCAGATTAAAATGTGAATGTTCAATCTGACCAAGCAAAAGGTCACTTTTACTTGACTATTCTTAGATGTCTATGAATTTTATCTAGATGTTGTTGAAATTGGACTAAATTAAATAAAAGGAAAACTATTCCGAATGGAGAAAATCAAACAACCACTATATAAACAAAAGACTTGTTTAGGTGGGATTTGTTTAAAAAGAGATGAATAATAGTATGGTGAGTTGATAAATGGAATTTTCAAATTCTGGTAGCTTTAAGAGTTTATTTTTAAGAAGAACAGTTGTGACCGTAAATCTTAAACTTACTTACTCAATCTATTTGAATAGAAATGTATTTAGAACTCTTTCAACAGTTTATTTTCATTCACTATTTAATATATTGTGTGTCCAATGGACAATGTCCACATATGATTTTAGAACTATTAAAAAACAACACATGTAAATCTATTTCATATATTCTTTAAAATGTGTAAATTTTTACATATATAGTATACTTAGTAATAGCCTTTGATGGCCTTTAATGGATATAAATTTATTATTCTTCGGTCCAAAATTATATATAAAATAAATAAATATAATTCAGATTTTTAGAATGAAAATAAGTAAGCACTTAGTTAATTGAAAAATTAAATACACAAAAAAAAATTACTCGAAAATTGAACCGATCTACAAACTAAATTTATGTAAATATAGGATTTGAATAAACCTAACATATTTAAAATTTTAGCTTTGATATTGCTCGTTCTAAATAAATCTGATATATATTTTTTAATGATCTAAAATCTCGTTTTCTAAATCTTATAATTAGAATTCAAAATTTTAGTTTTGTAGGCGGCTTATGTAATTTGGGAAATTTATAGTTTTGCAAAGATATTTTTTTAAGAATTTATAGCCTTAAAATTGACATCTAAATCTAAGCTTAAATTCGGGTGATAAATATATTTATGCATCCAATGAATAGGATTTTTTGAAAAATTTTAATATTTTGAATTTAAAAAAATAAGCTTTTTTTTTTTATTTATTTGAAATTTTCAAGTAAATTTATAATAAGCTGTAATAAATGATTTGCTTGTAACCAGGTAAAATCATTTGAATTTCATATGATTATAATATGAAGTAAATTATACAATATTTAATATAACAATAAGATGAACCAATATAATTTTTTTTTGTCCTTAAAGGCTGCTAATACCTGTAATTCTAGCACTTATAGAATTAATATTTTTCTTTATCTTATATTAGAAATTAGGATTTATTAAATGTGTTGAAAGCTAATTTGAATAAGATTTTATCACTCATTTTTTTTTATAGGTTTAATCTTATGAAATGTATTCGAAAATAGCACAAAAATTATTCCCAATAAAAATAAAAATGAAAATACAGCGAATCAAAAAGCAGAACACTTAAATATATTATTATATATATTGTATAGAATATTTTTTATAAATTATGCAAATTCAGGATACTCCAAACAACTTTATCACATCTAGAACTTATTTATTTTCTCAAATTTTAAATCAAAGTGAAATATTAAAATTTACTATGTTTGGCTTGAATGATTTATTATTTTTCGACATAAATTTTTCCAGACAAAAAAAAATTTAATTCTTTGTTGTATACTGATTTTTTTTAATTAAAATTATGACTTAAACGAAAATAAAAAATATCATTTATAAATTCATAAAAATTAAGTCTTAATTTTTATTCAAATAGTGACTTTTTCAACAACAAAATTAAGATAAAAGAAAAATATTTTAAAGAATTGAATAATTGGATACGACAGTCTTCAATTATTAAAAAGTCTGAATTTATATGCCTAAGTGATAAATGATTTTTGAACTTCGCTACCATGTGAAGAGTACGAGAAGTAATTTTTAAAAAAACCTCAAATTCAAATTATTTTCAAGTAGATAAAGTGCATTTTCACAAATTTAATTTTATCATCAAATTTCAAAGTATGAACTAATCAGCCTCTCATTGGTAATGAATTCGATACTATCTACATTCACTTGTTTTTTTACCTTTTAAATAAATCATATTCAACCATTTGAGCATAATTTTAATCATATAAATATTGAGATGCTTATTGGTCAGCATTTTATATTTTTATTTTCTTTAGCTCTTATCCTTTTTTACTCCGCTCTAATCTTGACTACTTTGTTGATTAGATTAGAACACAAAAAAAAGTGAAAGGCTTTCTATTTTTAGATTTTTGCATTTATCTGAATAGTAAATAAAAGAAATTTTCTATATAAAATAATGCTCAAATTGATACATCTTATAGCATTTTAGTACCTGAATAACCTTTAAGTAGAAATTTTGTTTTGAAACTAAAAAATAAGAACATTAA
The DNA here is from genome assembly GCA_023170135.1 of Acarapis woodi. Taxonomy (NCBI): domain Eukaryota; kingdom Metazoa; phylum Arthropoda; class Arachnida; order Trombidiformes; family Tarsonemidae; genus Acarapis; species Acarapis woodi. The sequence continues at coordinate 24,617 of BLXL01010214.1, forward strand.
AGATGATTTGTGGTTACGATGATTTGATCTCTTCTTAATTTAGATTTTCTTAAATTTTTTTATTTATTTAACCAATAAGATTCAGGTTCATTTTAAATTTGAAATCAAGATAAATCTAAAAACTATACAATTTTCATCTGTGGCTAGTTCACTCAGACGGTTCAAGGATAATCTGAAGACAAGATTTTTAAAATTGAATACACCAATTTCGACCACACGTGTTGTTGTTTTGATTAAATTACTAAATTTAGACTTATTATCAACTAGCTGATTACATGACCAAATAAAAATCTAATTCGCTGCGCAAAAACAGTGAGAAAAGTTTTAGATCTCAATTAACCCGGGGATTTTACGACCAATATTCTTTACTTAAACAAACAAAATTTTATTGAATCTACTCAGCTTTTACATGTTCAATAATTTAATAGTTATTTTTTTTTACTTTGAATGTATGTCTCCTTTTCATCTAAATTTCAAATCTTTTAAAAAATAATTTCAAATTAGAATAATAAAATGCTTTCGCTAGAGGTTTTTTTGTTTGCCGAAATTTGAGGACTTTTTGAGGCAAACCAAAGTCTTTAAATTCTTTTTTAAATTGCATAATGACTTTGAAGACTTATTTATTTTGCTCTTAATATTGACCATTAGCTATTAAGTTTTTTAGTAGCCGTTTTGAAATAATTCTACTAAGTTTAATATATTTGAATATTCAAAAAAATAGTCAATTTTCAATTGATGTTTTGAGGTATCCAGTGTAGATTTTAAACTGCATAGTTAGTTTCAAAATGATTAATGTGACTATTTTGTATTTCAAAATTTTGAATTATAAAACTACTGAATTTTGTCTGAAATGTCAAGCAGACTCAGAAAAGCATTAAATAAGTAGAAATCAATTTTGCTCCAACAAAAAGATATTCTATAAATTGTATCATAGTTTTAAAAATTGAATAATGTAAAAATATATAAATAAATATAATATTCATCTAGAAATAATTCGGAGACGCGTAGGTCTTTGATTCATATTTTGAATGAAGTTTATCAATAAAACAAAACTAAGGAATATTTTTTTGGTGAATAAGAAATCTCTTTCTTTTTTTTTTTCCTTTGTAATGGCCACATATTGGTTCCCTGGTCTATTACACCTTTTGATAAATTCTATAAGTTTGGGAGAATTGTTTCACCATAAGTCATTTATAATTTTTTCATTATATACCGTGCAGTATGATCTACATAATATGCTGTAGATATATATTTAGATGGTTAAGAGGGGAAAATTTCAGGTTATCTTTTTATTTAACACACAAATTGGAAATTTTACAGAAACCCAAAATGAAGCCATTCTGAACGTGTTGATGAATAAGTGCTGAAAAGTTTTGTTTGATTAATGGTCAGTCACCTTTAAATATTTCATTAGATATCGCTTCATTTAATCGTTCCAGTTGAACAAGTCATATTGGTCATTTTCTCATTTGGGTGTTAATTCTATTTTCAAACTGTTTCAGTCTAGTTAACACCTAAAAAAAGTTGATCTCGTTACCAAAATTGACTTATTACATATTGGAAATTCTTAGTTTATATTATTTTAATTCATGCCTATTAACAGACTGTTAACTTTATAATACGTTTTCTATATATTAAGTAACAAAATGTTTCGACACCTACAGTAGGCCAAAATAAAGGCTGAATATTTAAACAAAAGAAAAAAATAGCTTAGATAATAAAGTTTCATGATTTCAAATTCTTCAAATCCAGTCTGGCTTCGTTTTTTGCTTCGCTTCATTTGATAAATTGAAAATTATATTGACCATTTTTCCAGTAATAAATATTTCAAATTAGAATCAAAAATTTTTTCTTGATTTTGAGTTTGCTAACATGTTTAATTTACTGATTTCGATTCGATTGATTGGAAACTTTAATCAAAGTAAGCAATTTTAAAAATTTAAAATTTTGACTAATATTTTTTTCAAATCAACTCTTTCGGCTTGTTTTTATTTAAATTTTTTTTTGCAATTTGATACCATTCATTCATTCAACTTGAGCGTTATTGATTAAAGTCATTTATCAATCCAAAAATCAATAAATATTACTATGTATGTAAATGTTCATAAACTTGAATTATTATTAAAAAATATTTGAAGATTTTTTTGCTTGAATTTTTAAGTTTTTTATGTTTTATTCGTATCAATTGATTAGATATTCATTAGATAATTTAGTTATGGAAATCCAATAAATTTTATGATTTTCAAAGATTAAAATTTGAAGATGCATCAGAGTGTTATAAATTAAGATTTAAAAAATATTCAAAGCCATCGGCTTTAAATGTCTCATTCTACTAACTTAAAAAAAAAAAATAAATAATAAAAAAAGAGTTTAGTCGTATTTTTAAATAACTGTCACCTAAAAATACTAAATTAGTACTATAAAATGAAATTATCTAAGAAAATCATTTTTAAGTGATACTAACACTTATTTATATTTTTACTTTATTATCAATAAAAAGCAAAACATTTTAAAAGAATTCAAAAAATAAATTTTTGAGGAAATTACTAAAAAAAACTTATACAGCGTCCAAATATTTAGAATTTTATTATAAATTTAAAATTTTATAAACCATCTCAGCACCGACAAACCATAATAAATAAGTTTTATTAAATTGATGCAAATAAGCTTTCTCACAAAGTGTCATCTTAGTGTCCGTCATACTTAGAAAAAGGCTTAAATTTGTTGCGATTAGAGCGAGATTTCTTTTTTCAATTTATATTTGAAACACTAAGATTATATTAACTTTGTATCTTTTTTTTTTCATTGATTCAAATGCTCAGAGTTAAAAAAGTATTTTTTTGTTATAATTAATAAAACTCGTGTGCTTTTTTTCTTAAAATTATCAAATAAACTTATATCAAGGAATTTATTAAGAAATCAATGATTTCATAGTTTAGTTTTGATAATTAGAAAACCAAATAATTGTGCTCATTTTATTTTTTTCTTTATTACTTTGACATTAGATATTTTAGAATAATATGAATTTAATCGCCAGATTTAAGTACACAGTGACAATAAAAAAAAAAACAAATTCTTATATAAATTTCTCATTTTGTTTTTAATCAAAAACTAGAAATACATTATATCAAAAGTGCAAAAAAATTTTCGGATTTCTAGTTTTGGCTGTACTGATTTTTTCATTGAATTTTTCAATGCTCATTTTAGCATATAGATTTAAACGATTGAACAAATAAGTTAAAGCTTACACTTGACTAATATATTAGAGACAATTCAAAATTTCAAAATTGACCAAATTATTATAGGGATTTAAAAAATATTACAACATTTTGACAAATCATCCATCTTTTTGACCACTGAAATTTGCAAAATAATTCGCTTCTATTTTGTAAGATATTTTTTACTTGAGTAATTTTAAAATCTGCAAATCGGCTAGTGATTGATAATTAAAGCTCTGAAATAGTAAATTAGCATATAGTTAAGAAATTTTTTTTAAAAATTTATTTTCTTAAATAGTCATAATAATTTAATACCTTATTAGAAATTCTAAAATAGATGAAAAAATGTAAGATGATAATAAGAATGTAATATGAACTTTTGACTAATCGATCACTCTAAATGATTTGGGTGTTTGAATATTCCGATACTCAAACTGCTACAACATCTTCTTCAGATTAAATTTCCATTCAAAATTGATTTCAATATCAAATTTCTTGAAATAAAATATTTGAAAATTAATTATAATATATTTTTTAACTTTTTCTTTAAATTTTATTCTATTTTTTATCTTTAAATTAAAAAAATCCTATTTAAATTGAAACACTTTTTTTTTTTTAAATTTCTACTTTTAGCAATAATTTAAATTAATAATGAAATGTAACAAAAGAAAATCATGAAATGGTGTTCAGACTCATAAAATCTGATGTTATAGGATTTAAAGCAAGAAATGGAATGCAAAAATTTATTTTATCGTCAGATTAAACAGATATTTTATCTGATTGGTGAGATTAAAAAATACATTCGAACTCTTTTAGATTGTGAATTATACGCTATCTTTTGAAAAAAAAAAAAAATTTCGCTGTTTTGAATTAATATTTTATCGTTCGTTCAATAAATTTTAGAAAAATTAGAAAAAGATCTTGATATTTTGATCGCATTTAATAATGAAAAGAAATAGCCGGCAAAACGAATAAAAAAACCTGAAAAAATTTCAACGCCATTTATTATTTGTTTCATTATAATTTTTTTTATACCATCTCTAGAAATTTTTCTCTTTACATTTTTTTGGTTTTGAACACTTTAAATGAATTTGTACGTTGTGTAGATTTTGTATTTTTTTTTGGCACAATTATTTTAAGTAATAATCGATTTTTGCTTGCCAAGCTTATTTTGGATGATCATTTAATGCGCTCTTTTTTTATATTTTAAATGCAGGTCAAAAATATATTTGCAAATATTATTTATCAATACGATCAATTAAAGTATTAAAATTCAATATTATGATTTCCTTAAATATCTTTATTAGATATTTCTAATAATTTTTAATACTGACTATATGATCACCAAAATCTAAGCTTGGATATTTGAATAATGGCATTTATCAAACTTTACGGATTATTTTTAGGTACGATTTATAATGATTACAATTGAAAGATCATTTTGTCTGACAAATCTAAATTAATATTTTTTAGTTAAAAATCAAATCGAAAAAAATATGCGTGTGTATAAAATTTGATTTTTTTAATTCACAAATTTGTTCATTATTACATTCATAATGAATTCTTTTTGATATTCGATATTTTTTTGGCAATCAAAAGTACGAAATTAATTCACAACATTAAAGAATTTTTCTAAACTGTGATTCTCTTAATACTGTGGCGAATCACATTTGTAGACTGTGAAAATTTTTACATTTGTTAAAATAAGTGTATAGTAAACAAATTTATAAATCAATATCAAAGGGTTTGCGGTTTTGAGTTTAGAAAAAACAGTTTTGGTGCAAAACCATTTTATTTATAGGAAAATTATTTATGAATCACAAAAAGAAAAATAATATACCCTCCTTCTCTCTCTGGTACTTAATCGATAAGTGTTCAGCAGACAAACGAATTTTGGTTTGAGAAATTAATTCTTGTCCTCTACTTGAAATTGATCTATGTTGAAACGCTACTTCCTGATTATTAATTTATTTTTTTTTTTTGTTAACAAATTTTATTAAATTTTAACATATTATTGATAGGCTATGATCGACTCTACAATTCAATCTACATTAATATAATATATTCTTAATAAAAAACTAACGCTTTCTATATACTTTCATTAGTAAGGAACCAAATTTTTATTTCTGAAATATGGCACATAACTGAAGACGTATTGACCTTTGAGTAGCCGAAAAATTCAATTAAATTATTCGATTCGAATATGCACCCTATCGATTACAAATTTTCAAGGTTGATTGACGATTTTTTTGTCTAAAACGTTTTCCTGGAATAAATTTTTTTTAAATAAATTTTTATATTCAAATTTGTCTCGAAATCATAAAATCTATTTATCAACATAATAAGGTGGCAATGTATATTTTATGAAGAATCACATTAAAATTAATTTTACTCAAGACCACTTAACAATACTTGAATACTTGAAAATCGTGGATTCGAAATTAGTAAAATCAAAAGCTAAAAATTTCTGAAGTAATGATTTGAAGAACGAATTTGATGACAATTAAACTTAAATATAAGGATAAATAGTTTTTTAATTAAATAAAATAGAAAACTCGACACACTAAAATTTTCCGGATTCAACAATCAAATTGATTTGTAAAAAAAAATGATACTTTTTAATCTTTGAGGTAATAAAAGTGCTAAATTTAGAACAACACGAAACAACAAACGTTTTTTAGAAACAACAGGTTTAAAATAAGCATGTTTTTAATATATATGAACTTATTTATAATATTATATGTAAATTTTCTGTAAAATTTTTACACTTGAATTTGTATAAATAACTTATCAAAAGGCATTCGACTTATTAGTCATATATTTTAGTAGAAATTTAGCGAATCATATTGCTTAGTTTATAGATTATGCATAACAGTTCAATAAAAAAAATCAGATTATATTTAAAGTGAATTATTTGCAAAAATCATAAGTGTGAATTATAAGCATTGATTATCCTCTATAAATTAGCTCGAAAATCTCTAGTTTACGCTAATATCTAATTTTTTAAAGTGCGATTTCGACACTAAAATTAAAAATAAATATAATTTCAAAGTTAGAGCGAGTGTAGAAGCATGTTAATATCTCGCCTCATTATTGTCGTTTATAAGCTAATCAACTTTATAAGCCAGTTAAACGAATTAAGAATGTAAGCCGCTATTTCCTTCTTTGCGGGCTAAGGGTCAAAAGTGACCATTTGTTAAATTTAAATGGAATGAAGAAAACTATTTTTCAACAAATAAAGAGATCATCTCTTTGGCAATTACAATTAGTTGCGCACAATATGTTCACACTTTTCGAATCATGCTACTATGTTTTAATTTTTTTTGAAATTTTTTACGATTGCAAGAAATAAACCAACAAAATATATGATTTCGATCTAAAAGAATCTTAATCGTTCAAATGCTTCCATAACATTTTTAGTTACATAAATCTTACTTTAATTTTTAGAACTATCGATTAAGGTAATTGCTATTGCATAAAATTTATGTCACTAAATTCAATAGTTTTCAAAAAAAATTTTCTTTAGTGTATTTTTTTTTTTCAATATTTTCATGCACCATTTTTCTATTAATTTTAATGTCTCATTTGTTTTCGTTTTGGCAATGATTAAAAATCAATTTTAAATCATTTTACCGCTTCAAACAATATTATTTGAATGTAATTTTCCTTTTCATTCTATCTCAGTGGCTAATTTTTCATTATTGATTTTAGATTTGAGTTTCATTTCTGTGAAAAAGACGCTTTTATAGAATTTTATCGAAAAAAAAAAATTTATTTGATTTCGTCATTTAAAAAAAATTAGATTGTATGAAGTAATACACTTTATTTAACAGATTATCGTATGATTGCTGTTTTTTTTTTTTTTTTGCTTTAAAAAATTGCATATTCATTATTGAATTTGTAATTGCTTCTTAAAATAATTTATTTCAAAATTATTACAAACTATCGTTTATCAAAAATTTAAAAATTAAATGCTGCTAAATTAGTTCAGATTCAAGAGAGAAAAGTCTCAAAGATAAGTCTAATTGAAATTCAAATTTAAAATTGAATGTTTTTCTTCAAATTGAATGAACGATAACTACTTATAATTATTGAAATATAATCTGTTTGGAAAAAAATAATTTATACAAATGTATCAATGATTAGTTATAATACTTAAGTTTATTAATATTAAAATAAAAATATATTTGAATTGGTTAAAAATATTTTTCGGAAACACTAAATGTTCTTGTTGCAAATACTATTTATGAGTAAAATCACATGCAAAGGGTCACTTGATATTTTTTTGCTTCGATGTATCATTTCATTTTTAATAAATCTCATAGTAATAAGTTTTTTTTGTGTTTACAGCGTGATATCAAACTCAAAAATTTGCTTTGACTTTGTTTCGAAAAAAAGTAAAAAATTTATTAAAAATTTATTCAAATTTGCTTGCGATAATAAATAATTTTTATTTTCCAATTTTATTTAAAGCTTAAGTTAATTGAAACAGCTTTCAAACGATCAAAAAACTTTTGTTTTTATAATATAATTTTTCAAAAATCTAATAAAAAAAGATAGTTTAATAGATTATTATACTGAATAATTAATTGTTGGTGACTTAATAACTAATAAGTTTTTTCAAAAAATTTTTTCGGATGATTTTTCGCATAAATTTTAAAACGAATGATTTATTGATTTTCAATATCAGATCTAAAATTTTCTATAAGTATAAGAAAATATGAATTTAAAGGCGATTTGTAAGTTAAAAAAAATTTCATGTTTTTTTCTTTTTTTTCTCAATATAAAACTAAAATTTTCAATAGTTTTAAGTTAAAACAATATTGATTTTGCATATTTCAATTTGTATAGAACATTTAAGAAATTTGCTTTAAAATTATCGAATCAATGACGGCAAAAATAAGTTGAAAGACTCAACTAAACAAGACATAATTAGTGATTGTTGCAATATTTTACATACTTATAAGTACTCTAAAATTAGCAATCGTTTAGTACGAATTAGAGGCCATTTGTATTTTAAATAAGTATTTAGTATCTATTTTTAAAAAAATTATTAGTGCATTATTATTGTTTAAATTTGTTTGATCTAGAGCAACTTATCAGATTACAAAAGAAAATTTAGAATTTACAGGAATTTGAGAATTATTTTTTACTAACCATCAATACGAATTGTTCATTAAAATTCTTAATTATATGATAATTTATTTTTCTAACTATGGCTTGTTAAAATGTGCCAACTGGTCAAAGACTAAGTTAGGTAGTTTAAATACATTTATTTCTATAATCTAAAAAACAATCTTATTGAAATTTATTCACCTCATTGTAGATTACTAATATAACCTGGTTATCGAATTCAATTCTTAAATAATTCGTATCTAGGAGAAATGTGAATCCATCATGAGAGAGTGCATAACATTACTCATAACATTTTGTATCATATCCATGTATGATTTAAAACGTAAATTAATGCAGATATTCTGTACAAAAAATGGTGAACAAAATAGAACTTATAATATAGGTAATTAAACGATTATTTGAAAATTATTTCTCATTATTCAAGATCTAACTTTGTTTACTGTTTTTTTCATTGATTTCTTTATCGATTTCAATTGTGCATATGTATCATACGCTGTAAATGATTGTTAAATAAAGAAGCTTATGCACGTTAAAAAATATCTGTGATGAGCATTTTTAAGTAGCTTATTATTTAAAAAAAATATAATTCAATAAATATCATTAATAATAATATTCTATTGACATGGCACCAATCAAAAAAATGTTTGGTTTGAGATAATATCTAAAAAGATAAATATCTAAAAAATAATTCAAATTTAGAGTGCTATAAGAATTGTCTCACAAATAGGTCTTTTTTAAGATGCAAAAAGAATTGAAAATTTTTAATAAATATAGACAATTATCTTTTTACAAATTTTATATGATTACTTACTAAAATTAACATATCTAAGGCGGAATAATAAATATTTAAATTTAAATTTTAAATAACGATTCAACCAATTAAATATTACACAATTTTATAGACTATTAGCACTAATTAAAACAATAATATGTATAATTTTGTAAACAGCTTTAAAATAATTCAAACCGCTTATGGATTGACCTTTTCCAAAAAATTTGAAATTATCGAACATGTTTTAAATGTACGCAAAGATCACTTCAGAATTGCATTCTATAAATCAAATTTGAAATTCTTCAAAAAACATATTTACACAAATTTCAAAATTTTGCCCATTCATGTTAACTGTTAACCTGTTGAATGTGAATTTCCTATCTAAAGTTTTTGCAAGATAAATGTAATGATGTCAATAGAATTTGTAATAAACAATTTAAAATTGAATAAAAAAGCGTTTTCTTTTTTCAAATTTCAAGAATTACATTTAATTTACAATTTAAACCGTATTTAAATAGCCTCATTTTCTAAATAATTGTCTTGGGTCTGATGTTCAATAATTTTTAATAGATTTGAAATTTTTTCGAGCGAATTATTTAACTTTAAATTTCTATTAATTTAAAAAAGTCCATCATGTGATCTCTGCCAGATCTGAATTCTACAAAAAATAAGATTAGAATTCATTTTCAATATCAATATCTTTAACCGAACTTATTATTCTAAATTATTTATAAATTTTTTTTTTCAACCTTTTGGGTTAGATGTCAAATTATGATTAGCGATTCTTCGACTCGGAATTTAAAGTCTAAAATTTTTTGAACAAAACAATTTTCAAGATCTTAAGCAAAGCGAAGGTTTTGAATGTTTAAAATTTTTAACAATTTACCAACCAATATGCTATGGCTAAAATTTTTTGTATATTATAGAATGATAAAAATGTAAAACAAATTACTTTTGAATTATCATTCAACTCAATTATCA
>BLXL01010215.1:0-30385 GCA_023170135.1 Acarapis woodi
ATTCTTTGGTAGCTATCTGTCGTTTTTTATTTGATTCAAATATTTGTTATAATTAAAATATTTTATTATTAATGTGAGATATCAACTAATGAATTTTCAACATCTAGATGATTAATATATCTTAATGCAATTATTTATTCAAGCAATAGTCATATGATGAGCTTTTTTTTTTTTTTTTTTTTTTCTCAATTAAATCATTGTCAAGTTAAAAATAGTGAATTAAAATTTTTTAATTGACATGTAACGTTGTTTTGAACAGAAATAAATGATTCATAAAATAGATGTAAAACTTTTCATATGAATCGTATGCTTTATTGAATAAGAGAATGAAAAGTATCTGATATAGAATGCTAATTTCAATTCGATTTTTTTCATTCAATATTAGACTTTCTTTGAAAAAATTTATTCCTGATTGCTGACTCATTTATAAGTTACTGGTTATTTCGATTCACTAAAAAAGCATAGTTCGATTTTCTTTTTTTTTGTTTTTTTTTTCTTAAATAAACTAACGCCATCTTTATCTACGATAGATAGTATTCTTTAATTTTAGAATATTTGAATTATTTAAATTTGTAATATTCAATAAGATAAGCTTTTATAATATTAAACAAGATTTGTTTAACACTTTTAATAGTGTGAATTAATAAAGAGACCTAGCTAAATAATTTGATACAATTAATTATGGTTAGTAAATTGTGAAAATACTCATTTAAGTTGTGAATTCATTGACAAGCTTTCGAAAAATGTATAAATTATACTATTAAACGGATTATGGGATTTAACACCAGGACAGTTTCAAAATCATTGTAACTAGTGTTGCTCAAAACAAATGAACTCAAACCTTTAAAATCAATTTTTTATCGATTTTTTTTTTAATACAACTTAAAACAATTTTTTATTGCCTAGAAATTTAATGAAAAATTTTGTATTTTTTATTTTTTTTTTAATAATTTTCAATTCAAATAAAAAAAAAAGTTGCTTAAACATTGACTTTTGAAGCCTCAATTTATTAAACAGACAGCCTGCTCTAAGTGAGAAACAATGTGATCAATTTATTAGTGTAAAATGTAAAGATATTAAATAAAAAATAATCAAGAAATAAAGAAAAAAATTTGCAATAAATTGCATGATTTTTTCAGTATAAAGTTATTACAATTATATTTTGAATTTCGTTTACAATCTTTACTTCTTAATTTGAAATATTCTTTATTTTTAAAATTAAATTATCAATAATTTGTTGAAAATAGAAGATAACATCATTCGAGGATATTGGTTTTTATTCACTTTATCTAATTTTTTTTTATTAAAATTTTTTTTTTTAAAATTGGTTTGCCTTAAACTATTTTTTTTTTAAAAACTAACTGTAAATCATTAAATTAACGGAACTTTGATTTTTTATTTGTGATTTTTAAGTATCACAATATTTTAATTATTCCGTTTTGAATTCAATATATCTTTCTTGATATTTCTTGTTGTTATTTATGTAACTATAATAATAAATCATATAAGAATGGCTCTAGGCATCTATCTGTTATCAAGGGTCAAACCATCTTTCTTCCTCTTAAAAAAATATTATTGAAAATTCTTTAAAATTTTCAATGCTTAAAAAATTGAAGTTAAAAGCGATCACGTAAACTAAATATTTATTTGAAAATATTTTGAATCTGGTAAAAATGAAAAACGACAATACAATATGCTTAAATATTCACTGCTTTTACTAATTAATCAGAGTACAATTAAGTTTTAAATGATTTCTCACCACTTTGTAGAAAAATCATTTAGAAAAAACTAATAGAGACAATTGTGAAATTTGAAATTTAAAAATTTCAGGTATGTGATTTTGTAAATTGAATTTCTTTCTATGCACTGAGTGTTGAGAGTTTATTATTTAGCATATATGAGGTAGAAAATCATAATTGATTATTAATCGTCAAATTATTTCTGAATAAAAAGCTTTCTTTTTTTGAATAGAATTCGTATTCAAAAAAAATTATCTGTGAATTTTTTTCGTAGATTTGTTTTTTATATTTGGAAGATAAATAATTAAATTTATATATATCTTTATATATATATGTATTTTTGAATTCATACTCCTTTTAAATTTTTTTTTTATTTTATTAATTTAATTAGCTTTTTATCTCGAAATTTTTTTATCAAATTAAATATAATAATATTTTTATAACTTTACTTTTTGAAATATTTATAATTTATACTTATGAGCATTTTATGAATAAACTTTCGATTAAATTAAGACTTGATTAAAAATTCAATAATTCGAAAATTTTTATGTTATCAATCTAAAAAATAACAAAAATCTACTCATTTATCATATTAATAAATATTAAAAATTTTTTATGATTGCTTAAATTGATGTCATTTCAAAATTCTGGAATTTTGAAATTTTCTCTATTATTTTTTACTCATTAAACGTTTGGCTTGTCTAAAATGTTATTTGATAATCATATTCAATATATACATAAAAAAAGCATTTTACTATGTCTAACAAATTTTTTAAATTTGAAACTTATATGTATGAATTTTAAATTAGTTAATCGATTTAGCACATCTTAATATTTTGAAATAAATAAGTAATTTATAATCATGATCTATATGCATCTTTTTAGCGCTAAAAAAATTTATTATATTTTTGCGAAATTAATTTTAAACCTATTTTTTTGTAGAATACTTTTAGCGAATTTTTATTTGTTTCCTTTATCTTTATTTACAATTCAATATTGAAAGGTAATTATTTTTGAGTGTAAAAATTTTTACTGTCAAATTAAAGGGTTAAAAACGAAGTCCGAACTTTTTTATATATTCATTTAAAAATTTTAAAAAAGCCATATTATTTTTGACATTTTTAATAAAAATTATTGATAAAATCTTCCGACAGTCTATTTTTAAAAATTTGGCAAACTTTAAAATTATTAATTTTGTTCATGTTAAAAATTCTAAAAGTTCTTAAAATTTTTCCAAGTTAAAATTTCAAATTTATCACCATGAATTAAGATTTCTTTATAATATGATTATCGTCATAATGTGTTTGAATTTATTTTTCTGAAATTTATGAATCAAAATACTTGTTCAGCAGTAAGTTGGTTTCGATTTCCTGTTTAATATTTTTTTTGATAAAAAATCAATTTTTTTCTAGCATATAGTTTATAAATGTGCGATGCTCAACTTAATGTATATTTTGAAAGAAAAACTCAAAGTTCTAGTTTATTCTTTTTGGTAGCTGATTTTCAATACATACTAGAGAGGCGCTGAGAATCGAAACTTATTTGTAGTCATTGAAATATGATTATCTGCAATGTATTTCTTTCAAGATAAATTTGATTCGATTTCTTTTATTAGACTACTTTAATAAGCCTCAAATAGTAAAAAATCTATATGACCTGATCCTATATTATTTAGGATATGAGACGCTAAAATTTTCTATTTGTTAGCATACCGTTTAAATGCGAATGTTTGCAAAACGATTAGTTTTTGTACTCAAAGTCTCTTGAAAATAAATGTATCTAATCATAGACATTTTCTATTGAAAGTTTTTGCTTTATTTTAATTTTCCATTCAACAAATAAATAAATGCATTCCATAGAAAAAAAGACATTTATTCACAAAAAAATTTGAACTTAAATGTTCAAAATTCTTAAAAGCATCATTAATGCGTCTAATTTCTAAATTCATCTTTAAAAAGATTTCTAATTTATTCGACAAATAAGAAAGGAATCAAGCGAAAAAAATCTTTGTATCGATGAGTTGATACTTTCTAATTGATACTTTTTAAAGTTTAAAATTTGAACAAAAAAGCTTTTATCTGCTCCGTCGTTGAAGAGTTTTCATAATTCAAGGATTTCAGCATTTTGTAAAGCATTACAATTCTTTTTGATGCATGAAGATGATTTTTAAAAATTAAGTTCTATTGACGAGTCGATTCGATGTTTTCCAAAAGAAACTCAATTTTCATTTGCAGAAAATATTATCTTTGTGAATTGAAAAAGAGGATATTGACTTGTTTTTGAGGGAAAAAAATTTTTGTACAAAATTATGTTTTGCAGATTTTGTATGAAACAGAATAGCTTTAAAAACAAGTAGTGACTAAAATTCTATCAAACAATATAGACGGTGTGTAGTTCACAGAGTTTCATTTTTTTTCTTCAAGAAACAGACATCATTAGATGTGAGTGATTTAAAGAAATAAATTATTAATTGTGTGAAGCAAATAGGCCACTATAAAATGGAATCATTTTAATTAATGTACCTAAATTTAATATTTAAGTGTTAGCATCAATTATTATTAAGAACTCGTTTTATTTTGGGTCTATTCGAAAATTTTTTCGTTCTTTATTTGCCTAGACATGCACTTTATTAAAACTTTTTATAAAGTATTTAATTGAGTCTTCCGATAAACTGATACATTATTAACTATTAAAACTATAGATTTCTATGTTTATCAATTACAGAGGAAGAGAGAGTTGATTGATAGAAAATTATATTAAAGTGTACTTTTGATTATGAAATATATATTATTTGATTATAAATTTTTTAAATAAAAGATCTATATTGGAGATAAAATCAAACATCAGAAAAATCTTACTTGCACAAAGTTCCGATATTTTTCAATTAATAACTATCTGAAAAGATAAAAAGTGGCTTTTTGACATTTTTATTCTTCATTTAATACTTTTGCTTTTGTTTATAAATGTAAGAAGATTGAAAGATAATTCGCACTCAATTTTTTGTTCAATTTTTTTTTGTAGGATTCATGGGTACAAATAGTAATCGTTCTGAGTTAAGGCATAAGTCAAACAGTGATGATCTATAGTCGGTAATTCCTCTGTTGTTATGTATATTAAACATGCGAATTCAAGTATTAAGAATTCATTTGAAAAAAAACGAGAAACATGAACTAGTTCTTCATTAATATATGGTTGTATATGCACTCTATATTTAATAGCTTCAATTAAAACAAATTTGACACCATTAAACAATTCTTGATATTTTTAAAGAATCGTACCAGCTTTTTGAGAAGAAAAACTTGGAATTGAATTTTCTTTTATTCATTCTTTGCAAATTTTCTTTAACTTGTCTTTATTTATCAAATTTGTTTAAGTAAATTATAATACATATAGTATTTTTTTCGTTTGATGAATAATTTTTCATACAAACCATAAAGTTTGTCCAATAACCTATTTGATATATGGTGGTATTTGAATTGAGTATACGTGTAATAAATTCAATAATCATAATGTCAAAGTTCGAATAAAAAAGACTGACAGACAGATGTCTCTCTCATCTATATCTACTCAAAAAATGTGTGTGCAACTTTTCACTTTAAAACACATGTTCGCTTTGTTTTTTTTTGATTATATGCACATGCCTTCTTTTAATAAATATTATAATTGAATTTCCACCTAAATGTTAATTTTCTATTGCTGACATAATATAGAATCAAATGTGTTTAGATAATATTTGGTAAATAATGTGACCGAAAATTTACTGAATTTTAAAAAATTTTTCTTTGATCTTCCAACTTGTGTAATTTTTGTATTCCATTTAGTTAGAACTTTAAAAGAATATTCTTATTACTTTGAAATATTAATAATATTTATATTGAGTATTGCAAAAAATTTTAAAGTCAAAGTCTTAAAATGCTCTTTTCAAATTAAAATAAAAAGTAAATTTTTAACGGCATGAAATTAAGCTTTTGATACTTTTTCTAAAATAGTCAGTTAATTCAATTTATTTTTTTCGTACTTGTATGTATTTTTGCCCACAGATTATGTTCTAAATTACCATTCATTTGAATAAATTGAAGAAAGTCTATTGATAATGTAAATAATTTGAATAATTTAAAGTTTTTTTAATAAGCAATTTGAAGAAAATACCTGCTACAAGCCAAGAATAATAAAAAATTTTTACTTACAAATGTATATATTTAAAAGTGTATTTGATTATTAGTTCTTTCATGCACTTATTACTTATTGGGCATTTTCTATATTAAAATTAGTGAATTTTGTCAACTTCAATGTCGCTGATGATAGTCAGCAAATAAAAATTTATATGAAAAAATTTTAATTTTTAATTAAGAATTTTTGAATATTTTAGACACTAACTATTATTTTAATGAACAGAAAGCTAATTTTTAAAACTTATAACAAAAATCTGAATAAAGAAGCCTCATTGCGAATTAACTAAATACCTAAATTTGTAGTTTAATTTTGAGATTTCTAGTTTCAAATTTTTTTCACTTGTAAAAGTAACTTGTTACAAAGTCAATCATTTTACATATGTAATTCGTAATTCGGTGAACTAAATAAACTTAATTTTAATGTAAATGTTTTTTTGTTCAATGAGTAGTGGGTGGTACCAAAAATTTTGAATTCAAGGCCTATTGCCGATGAATCATTAAAATAAAATGAAATAATTTTAAACAAATTGTAAAAATCTAAATTTCATTCATTGAAAAATCTGTTCACTTGTCTTTTTCATGTTCATGAGTCTCTCCATCATATTTCTTAAAACCGGAAGGGCCATTTCTCCCTTCATTTGAATGTGTTCGAAAATAAATTTAAAATTTTTAAATAAGTAATTTACTTTTTTTTCGAGAATCCGTAGAAGCGAATTTGCTCATTACATAGAATAATTTAAAAATCTAAAGAAAAAATCTTATAAACTTTATATTGCGAATTTAGTAGCTATAGAAATTGCGATTCAAAATCAAGAAAATCTTATATGAATTTATTTTTGTATCAAATTAGACATTCATAAAACGTCTTTTTGGCAGCAATTCTTTGTCCGAAATTCAAAAAAAAAAATTAAAATTCGCAATCTAAATGTTGTGAATTTAAAGCGAGAAATTCAATTCTAATAAAAAAGTTTTTAGTTAAAGAAACTCTTTCTTTTCTAAATAAGATGAATGAATAAATGAGCATCTAATGTGCTATTTGATACACCAAAAAAATTTGAAAACAATTCAAAAATAAAAATTCAGGCACACACACGCACCAACACACATTTAGAACTATCTTGAATAAATCCTAATTCTTACGGATGATTTAGAAGAATTTCATACTTTTTTTTTTTGTAACATGTTCGTTTCTTTTTGTTTGTATGTTGTTTTTCCGAATAAAAATGTCAGTTCAACACTTTCATTAAAATCTTTTTTTTTTTCATCATCAAATTATGTCTAGAAAAATTTATTTGGCCTTGATAATTATTTAAATTATATTTTCATATTCTAACTAGATCCATATGTTTTTCACTTAGAAATTATTAAAGTGACCTGCATATAGTTTAGAATTAAATTTGGGTCGCCTTCTTAATTAATTTATAGTTTTAGCGGTTTTTTATAAATAAAGATGAAAATTAGTTTTGAATTCTTAAAAAAGTATTTTGAGCGCTTAGCGAATATTATTTTTTCGACATTTTTAGTTTCAAAACAGTCTTTTGTGCTATTATGCTCAACCGATTCAATAGTATCTATTATGAAAAAGAAGTATTTAAAAAAAAATATTTCTTTTGGGGCTATTCATTAAACAATTTTTTAAATGTATGAGATATGAATGGAATATTGGAAAGTAATCAGGCTCTCTCCTCTGCTCATCAGCACGGGACACTTAGTGAGATAAACTTATTGAAAAGAAAAATTTAAAAAAAAGAACACTTTCAACAAAATTTCAACATGTTTTATTATGTGCTTTTTTTCCCCTTCTCATTCAATCTCAAAGGATAGAAACAAAAATATGTAAATTTTTACAATGTGTAACTTGATTGAATCAAATTCAAGTTAATTATGTTCTATTGAGAATTGGTCAATGCAAAATCAAAATTTTTTTTTTATTCGCTTCTTAGCAAACACCAATAAAAAAGAACTTTAATATAAATACTTTTAGTTTTTTCCTGAACTCGTTTGATGTATACATTTTACGATGGTAAAAAACTAGATTAGTTGCAAATATGTTTGAAATATAAAATGTAATACTTTACAAAAATTCATATATATATATGTACATATAAATATGTATATAAATATATATTTTATATATGTATGATAAATTTTAGCAAAGTTTAACAATTCAAATTTTTAGCCCGAATATTTTTATCGAAATTGTAAGAAAAAATCTAAGAAATTCACAATGGAAAATTTGCTTTTCAACGACTTGTTGTATAGATGAGTGATGAATAAAGAGAAATATTTTGATTCACTCAATCTTCATTGAATGTAGACGATCATAAATTTGGTTACCCGTGTCTCGCTGGATCGAATACAACCTTTTTTAAGGAAGTGTTATAGAAACTAATAAAAAAATATGGTGTTAAAAGTAAATGTGCCTCCAAGAAACTACAAGATTAAATTCTAAAGCATTTAAATTATTCAGAGCACATCTTCACCCATAAACTTATTTCTTTTTTTTGCTTTTTTATCACTAATAGAGACTATATAGAATTTTTATTGAAAAATCTGAATTAACTAATAGTTTACTTTTTGAATAAAATTTAAAATAGATAAGCAAACATCTGAATGATCGTTCATATTCATAATCTAAAACTATATTGCATCATAAGTAAAGTTTTTTATTAAAATGAAGCAAAAGAATTAATTTCAACCTTCTTTGAAGACTTGCAGAAAATTTTGATTTTCACAAAGTTAGCCAAAAACAAAAAAAAAAGACCAAGTCTTGCATAAAGTATATAAATATATATTTTATATTTTATTCTATGTTATAAATAAAATATAAAATAAAATATAAAATAAAATTTTAACTTAAAAGGCAAGAACATTTAGTGTTCAACTTGTATCAATAAAATTTTACATTCAACGAATATTATTTATTAATTTTATTTATGACCAAAGTCCAAAAAAAAAAAAAAATGATCATGTTGATTAGTGAGGTGAAAAACGTTGGTCTATAAACAATGTGTAAGCCCATTATATAGTACGAATGGTATTATCAAACAGTGTTTCAATTAAATTGAGAAAGATTAAATGATTACTAATAAAACTATTTAACTAAAAGATCGTTGAATAATACAGTAACTTTTCAATATTTAGCGATTGAAATTATTGAGCTTATCTTTTGAACCACAAAATAAACGATGGATGAATTTAATTGACCACTCTTTTAATCATTTATTTAACTTTTGAAAGGAAAATTTAAATTTTAGATTTTTTCGCGAATGAAAAATTCTTTATCTGAAGAATTGAGAAAAAAAAAAAAAGAAATTAATTTGTGTAGACGCATGGAAAAAAAAGAAAAAAAAAAATCGATTCTTTAACTTGATCGTCTAATTTCTAAGATTTTTATTAATAAATAGAGCATTATTTTTCACTAAATATTCTCAAGATTTTCGAGCATTGAAAGGCATACATAAAAAAAATCAAGAAAAAAAAAAAAAAAAAAATACTCGACGTTCACTTAAATTACAACACTTGAGTTTTTAATTTAGGAAATTGCCCGTATGAACGTGTTAAAATCTAGTAACTAAATGATTCATTAAAAAAATTTAAAATAGGTTCAAATAACAAATATATTTTTCTCCATCTATCGGATAATCGTGTAATGGTCAAAAATATTTAGGGTTAATGCTTTTTTATTTAATGAATTGATTTAAAATAAAGATCATGAAGACTGCTCAATTTTCTCTCCAAATATGCCGAATAGTTAAATAAAAGATTAAGAGATTAAATATGTTGATTCAACTCTTTTTCATTTTCGCACCTTCATACTGGCTTTTATTTTTATACTTTAGACTGAATTATGTTTTTAAACACCATAGCATGAAAAGTGTCTGTTAAATTAATAAGAACTTACTGAATTTATTCGAATGGCATTTGCGATGACTTAAACGAACAACTAAAAATGTATTTTAAAATAAAGAAATTTATTTAGACATTTGGTGATTAAAAAGTGATCTCTCTCATATTAATGTTTACTCATAAAAAAATCTAAAAAGAGTGTTGAATGAAGAGAATCAAAGAAATAAAGAGAAGAAATTAGAAGTATGCAAATTTTAATCAAAATGTGTGAGCAAGTCATTTATTGAGAAGATATTTGATGTGAATATTCTTTAATAGAATATAGTTTTAAATGTGAAATTTTAAAACGGAGATTTAAGTGTTTGCTGAAATTAAAAATAACTTTTGAAATTACAAAAAATTCTACGAATCTCGACTCCTGTTTTTTTTTCGAAATAGCTTAATTCTTAAAACGCTCAACTTCTTACTGCATTATTAAACATTCTAGAAAATATTTTTGTTAAAGAATTAACGGAAAAGTTAAAAGTAATTTTAAAAACAAATTTACTAATGTTCAGTTGAATAGGAAAAAGCCCGCGTTATTAATGGAAATAATTCAAAAAACGAATATTAAGCACGCGTCTTTCCACTTGACCGGAAAAAGATGTCGAACTTTCTAGATTTATACTTAGGCAAGATTACTGTTATCTTTGCGCGCTCTAAATAGCATCATTCTAACATTTTGCAATTGAAACTATAAAACTTGGTCATGATTCCTCTGGTAATTTCATGCACTAAAAAGACTTTATAGTTGAGCAAATTTTATTGGAAATTTTAAAAATCATAAAATAACAATTCTATTGATTTCAAATTATAAAATTTATACGATAAAGATATCATTAAAAAATTCTTTCGTAATGTAAAATCTACAGTGAAAATATGATGGAAAAAAATTTGTATACAATATGCTTCTTCAAAATGTTAATGTCTAATTATATTTATCAGCTGATTGCCTAATTCGAATTTCATCTAAAAAACATTGGATTAATTAATCGTTCACTCTCTCTCTTTTAGTTAGGAACCATAAAGAAAATTGATAATAAACATTTAAGCAACATTCATTTCTGCAAAAGAATGTTTATAAATTTTTTTGATTTGAAATGTTTAATGTTACTTTGAGGAGTAAAGAGATTATAATAATGTATTAAATAACAAAAGAATTTGACAAATGTGTTCTAGATGGATGTTTCATAGTCTAAATTAAAAATTCTCAACACCATAAATTAAGTGTTCTATGTGAAAAATTTGAAAGCCTTTCATTTTGCACTTTTGTAACTTGTTTTTTCTTTAATGATGTCAGTCAATGTTGTTTTATTAACATTTTACGAATGGTCATTTGAAGGAAAATTAATTTAGCTTTTTTAAAGGTAAGTAATTAGGCACACCATCATACTGAACAAACAGAAAACTAAATGTTTTTTTTTTTCTATAAAAAAAAATTGATTTATTAACTAACTTTCATAATAAAAATTTTTATAATCAAAACCAATTTAAAAGGTAACAATTTATTGATTATATTGCACGTTCGATTTGATTTCCTTTCTTATGATTCAATTTGTCAAAAATAACCTGTCCCATTTTTTGTGTGAAGTGCTTTTAAGTAAATAAAAGCAATTTAATTCACAAATAGAAAATTAAACTTTCTTTTCATTTCGGAGACTAATTTTAGTCAAACAAAGATTCGCGGTAAAATATTGAGCATTACTTTTTCTTAAATGGTCTAAGTTAGATTAAAATTAAAAAAAAAATTCATTTTGTCAGACTCTATGGCAAAAAAAAAACTCGAAAATGAGTTTGAAATTGCAATGTCAACTTTCTAGAATTTATTAGAAAACAATTCATCATTTTCATCAATATAAAATCAATAAAACTTTGATACCAGCTTCTCTTATCCGACTTAAATTAAAAACAAAAATTAAAAAAAAAATTTCCATCTTCTAAAATCAGATTAATCAAACGTTATTAAAACTTGCAAACTAAAAATATTTGACATTGGCTTGACTTTACACATCTTATTTGATGACTGAAAATTTTGAAACTTCAAATTTATATTATACTTTTATTCAAACCTTAAAATATTTTTAATTTTATTCTGTAAAATCTTGATAAAAATGGTCATTTTTTAATTTAATCTTTTTTTTTTATATTTTTATGCAAATATTTAAAATTATTATGATTATAAAAACTAATTCTTTAGGCTTATACTTTTTAAACAAATTAACTATTAAAAATCGTTTCATTATACGATAAAATATCAGTCTATCACATGCGCCAATTTGAATTCTAAATATTCATATTTTCAAATTTTTTAGAAATCGAAAAAAAAAAAAGCTGACATTTAAAAAAAAATTTCAACTTTAAGATGATTAATAATTTTTCATTTATATACTTAAAATTTCTAAAACCTTAATAAAAAAAAATACATGCAGTAAATAAATAAAATTTCAATTTTAAAGAAATTTGAAAAGGCCGAATTTTTCATCTAACTCAACAAAAACTCAAATGTTCTTTTGTGTATATTTGGAGAAAATTCATTTTTTTGAAACAAGTGTTCTTTTATGTAAAATAATTGAACAGTATTTCTCTTTTTTTAAATTCATAATCTTTTCTCATTAAAATAAAAATCATAAAATATGTAGCTACCCAGTTCAAATAATAATTTTAAACCATAGATACTATCTTTCAAATGCTAAAATAATATATTATATATGTCTTAAATGAATTAAGATTAGAATCAAATAATATTAGAATATGGATTAGATCATTAAATTCAATAACAGTACATAGTATGAGAAATTTTATATCTATTAATCATTTATGATTAAATAATTAGTCTAAAAAATATTCAAACTAATTTTTTGATATTTATATAAATTCTAATGATACTATTTTTTTTTTTTAAATTTTAAATTTTCACATAATAAAATTTTTCGTTTAGGAAAGACAATGTACCATCAAATTAGTGAAATTTTTAATTCTATTTTACTTCAAAAAATCTATAATATACTTTGAATTATATAAGCAATTTTATAAAAGATTATAAGACAATATCGAATGAATTTAGATAAAATTTTATAACGAGATGATTGAATCTAAATATAATGTTCATAAAAATTAAATAAGATTAATTATAAATAATTCATCTATACAATGTTTGTATATTAAAATTGATTCGTTTTTTTCGGACAAACAAAGGTTTTCAAGATTACTTTTATCGAAATAAGTTGGTCGCCGTTCGAATTTTTGAAAACAGGTTTATCGAAATGAAATAATTTAACATTTTGTTTTTTCATGAGATTTTTTTTATCTTATGTTACTTGGAAATTAAATAGATGCTTTCACTCGTGTGTATATATCTTTTATGCATATAATTGAATTTATTTTTATGTGTATGCAAAACTAAAAGTGAAAAATATCACAATTAACATAGAAATATTTTTGACGTATCAGAACGGTTTAATAAAGATCATTTATATTTTAAATATATTCTAGGAAAATTTTTAGCGAATCTATTAATTTAAATATATACTCACATATGCATGTACAGGAATATATATGTTCTCAAATATATATATACATATTGTAATATTTACATTTTAAGAAGTTATGCAAAGTTTTTTTTTTATCAAAATATTTTCATTAAATATGAAATTCAAAATAGAAATTAGAAATTTTTTATCATTTAAATATTTCTTCAAACTTTGAACACTTTATATATCTATACCCGAAAATGTATACGTTCTTTGGGACAAAAAATAAATTGACTGCTTTTTTAGCTTCATCCCTGTTTGTGTAAGATTTTCTGAAATTCTAAATAAATAAAAATTATGAAAGCGAGGTTAGGGCAAAGATTGGATCTGGTAGAATTTCGTTATCGAAATCTCTCAATTTTTTTTCTTGTGAAATTAGAAATTTGAGCTTTTGAATTATATTGATCCAAAAGTAATCCTTCTTTATAGTATTTTTTTGATTCGAATAAATATTTTGAATAAATAGCTAAATTCAAGATTTTACCGAATCGTATATTAAATACATATCGTAACGTCGCTATTTCGTCAAAATACAGTGATTAAAATTATAAGATTATTTAGTACATTTTTTGCAATTTTTACTGGACTTTCACAAGGTTGAAACTTATGCTTTTTAATGATTAGCAAAATATATTCATTATTCATTAAAATTATCAATTCCTTTAAAAATTCCTTTTTTTGTCTTTCAATTAATTCGCCTTACAAACTTTAGACTTATTTGTTTGTAATCCAGACGATATGTGCTACATCATCAAGCGTTCATTTATTATTCAACTATTTTTCAAGACATTTTTACGCTTTTTTTTCTCTAATTAGATTCACTGAATCGTTGTATTTTCTGCTGTTCATGTAGCATATTTTTTCTTATTGAGAAGATATCAAACAAAATTCTGATTTCACTCTGTTAAACCTTTATTTTTAGAACTAAATTGTTTTGACTTGCCAAAATTTTTGAGGCTTTTTATTTGCCTTCTAGGTTATAATTTGAATTTCAATTTGCAAAAAAAAAAGCGCTAAGATTGAAATGATTTGATTTTATTGTTAAATTTTTTGAAACATTTCTTAAGTCAAATATCTTTTTAATCTAAATGCACATAGAGCATGTTGGATTTTGAAAAATTTTGAAACATCATAGAAAAAATTAATTAATTTATCAGATTCATATTTTTTTTACGGTTTTGGTTCGCAATTTTTTCCAAAACGTGAATATATTTCCGATAGATAATAATTCAATCTTTAATTAATTTCAAGTAATTTTCTAATTTATTTGCATTTAATTTTTTGAAAAATATCTAGTTTTTAATGTACGCATGAAATTTAATTTAGATAAATTAAATTTTTATTAATTTTAAATTGAATTTTCTCAAGATAAATTTCAGAAAGAATATCTAGATTGAAAACTATGTTAAATTTTTTATTCAATATTTTTTCATACCATTACAATTTGAAATTTTTAGACAAAGAATCATCATTAAAAAGAGTTTTTTTACCGAAACAAAAGATTTTAATTTATCGAGACTGTTTCATTGTACAATTTGAATTATTGTTAATGAAATTTTTTTTTGTAATCAATTGTCAATTTATAAATAGAAACTTATTTGAATTAGCTTTTGAAATATAGTGCAACAAACTTGCTGTGTCTTTCAATTTGGATTTTAAACTTTTCAATTGAGTTAAATTTAGGGACAACATTTTTTGAAATATGAAAATTCCAATTCAAAAGCTTCAGAATGCATAGTTAATTTGAGAAAATTAAAAGATAATTCTGAATCATCTATCTGTCAGGTCTATAAAGATGATAAATTGTAAGCAAAAATTAATAATTCAAAATTTAGATAACAAAAAAACAAGATCTAGGCGAGTCGAAAATTGTAATTAACAATAATTAGTGTAATTGGAAAAAATGAGATAAAAAAATAATATAAGTAATTAAATATTTTAGAAAAAATCTCTAAATTTGATTAGTTGATTAAAATTTCAGTCATCAGAGGAAGTGTCGGTAAACGAAACAAGTAAAACTAAATAAAACTAAAAAAAAAATTACTCCTAAATTAAAAAATATGTGGAAATAATGTGAAGTGATTATACAGATTTGGTAAATGTTTAATGAAAAATATGAATCAAATTAAACTATAAGTAGAATTTTGAATTTTATTCATTGAGCTGCACTGTAAAGAATTGAAACACAAAAAGTGTCACAATGAAGCAACACATATTATATTCAATTTTTGCTGGTCATAAGTTGTAATACTTATTAAAATACTTATAAAAAAACAAATAATCATTATAATTTGTTAATTTTTAAATACAAAAACAAAAACGAAAATTAAAATAATCCTATTTTTAAAAAAAATATATTAGAATTACTGATTTATTACACTTCTTACTCTTATTTCATAATAAAAAAAAATTATGCATTCGATGAATTATGTTGATTGTTTAACAAGCAATATTTCATTATTTAGAAAGTGTTTTCTCTTCATTCACATTTGATTCTATCAATGAAATACATTAAGTAGTCTAAATTTAATGTATTTTGTTTGGGTGATAAAATAATATGCACACTCGAGTACATTTTCAATCTGAAATCACAAAATTTAAAAAAATTTTTGAAATTTTAAAACATAAATTTGAAATAAATTTAAATATATTCTTAAAATCATCGTCATTGAAGTGATTTAAATAAGAATATTTTATCTCTTGTTTATTAGTTTTTTAACTAAAAAAAAAATCAGCGGTAAATTGTCATAATAGTCAAACAGGTGAATTATGGTTTTTATTCAGAAGATTTTAAAACAAATAAATCATAGATACAATTTTTATGATGAAGAATTATTCTTTCTTTTTGTTTACACTAAATAGTATAAAAAATTACTCGACTAGAAACTTCTTATAAAAAGTTAAAATGATTGAACTTATTGAACAAATTTATAGATGATAAAAATTTAAACATGTTATAATAAATAAAAATTTTAATGTTTTAAAAAAACCATTTTTATTCTCTTTTTTCTTAAATTTTCGGAATGTTTTTACAGGTAATAATTAAATTTTTTCTTGTCTTCTTTAAGGTTTATATTTTTGAGTTTAAATTTCATGAATAAAAAAATTTTAAATTTACTGGGATTATGTTTTTAATTTGAATCTATATAAAATTAAATGTGTCTATCTTTATAATCAAGTTATTTTTTTAAATTAGATTCACCCCATTTATTTTCTGAAAAGATGACTGTCTTTAAATATACATAATATATTATATGTGAAAAATCACTCAAAATTTATGTTTAAGCCTTACGCGACAACAAACTAAAGAAAAAAGTCGATTTAAAAATTAAACATTTTAAGCATAATTCTATTAAATCTTTAAAAAAAATGTCTTGATAAAATTTGCCGACTACTACAAAGATATTATTTGATTTTCTATATATTATGGTATTAAAATTTCTAAAAATAGTTAGTGTGATGTACTCACATCTTGTAATTTGAACGTTTGAATTTCTTTATTGATTATTTCAAATAATGATTCATAATTGTTTTGAAAAAAATAAACACAGTTTTATAGATAAAGAAGAACATTATTCGATTTTTGTTGTTAAATAACATGAAATTATTGTGGAAAATTTTATTTTATTTCATTCACTTTTTTTTTTTCTTTCCTCAATTTATTATATTATCTTTATATATAAATGAACTAATTAATATTAACAAAATAACAAAAATCATGATTTATGATCGCTTACCATGTTTCAAAAATTCTTGAATTCAAATTACAATAATTTTTTACGAAGGCTTTTATTTTCAGTGAAGAACATAGTTTAAGATTTTAGGATCGATTTTGATTTTATTATAAGCAAGTCAAAGGTGTGAAAAAATCATCTGTCTAAATTAATAGCGATAATTATGGTCAGTCTAAATTCTTTATACCTATCGCTAGTTAATCATCCTATTATTTAATTCTTCGATAAAGGCCAAATAGCTTTTACTAAAAAAAACATTCAAAAAGAATGTAACTCACTATGTGCTTTCGTGGTCTATTTATTTGCAGATATATATTTTTGTTTTGCCTATGTATGGTAGCAATATGTCAAGTCTCTTATAGAATTTATCATTTCCCCTTTTGAATTTTAAAGAAGTCAACTATAATTTGATATCTTAGAAACAATTAATTTAGAAATTAATATCATTTTATTCGTTGTACATAATCTCGCGAAATCCAACAACCCGATTAAAATTTAACAAATCATTCAACCATTATTAATTGTGCTAATAATTTATTGTGAAATTGATAATATTGAGTGCCTTTTATTTTGTTTTAGTTTGTGTTCATGGAATAGAGTTTTAATATTCATATAAAATTGAAAATAAAATATGAATATCAAATTCATATTTCTATAAATAAGTAGAATTCAGTTCGAAATTCAAATTTTAAAGGGAAAACACTAATGAATAATAAAAATAGAAAAAAAAATTCTGTGGCATATTAATGCAAATATTAAATTAATTAAAAAAAGGCGTTTCAGGTGATTGATCAGCCGTGTATTGTTGGAATGCATTTATATATAATTAATTAATGATGGCAATTCGTATATTGAAAAGTCACTTAGTGATGCGAATATCATTAAATGAGTATAGTGAACTAAAACCAAATTTGAAGACAATGCTATCTAATCTTTATACACAATTCAAACAGTAATCGAAATTTAATCATTGATAATGAATTGCTAGAAGAAGCTACTAAGTATTTTCTGAAAAAATCATCAAAATAAACTGCCATTCTAATCTGCTGACTATTGGTTTGAGGTGTATTTAAAATGATATTTTTATCATCATAAGCGCTCAAAAGTTAGTAATTTTAACTATTTTTGACCGTTTTAAATTATTCTGAGAGAAATTTTATAAAAACAACGAGAAAATTTACTTTGAGAAATCAATTTATGCTAAATACTTTTTCCATTAGTTTGATTAGTATGCTTCGTGAAACTTGTGTAATTGAAATTTCAAGTAAATTAGAAGAATTATCCATTTTTAAATTTTTTTGTTTGATCAACTTTGTTAAAGATTTGAATTCATTTATGGAATTGTAACTTTTTAAAATTTGTACTTATTTGAAATAAAGACAAATTTTATTAAAGGTAATCAATTATTCTTTGCAATGCTAAAATTTAAATGAATTTAAACTTCGTTGAATATGATATATCTAAGTTGAATTATAGTGTATCGAAGTATATTGTAATTTAAAATGCATCGATAGGCATAAATAAATAAATCAAGCGTCACTAACTTGAAAAAAACATGTGAAAACGAAATTTCAGTTTAATATACATAAAATAGTAAATAATAAAATTTAGACTTATGATAATTTAAATATTAACTCAGAAAATTAAGTTAATTTATAAACACCTGTGAGATATTCATCCCATTAATTAAACATCAAAAAAATTGCATTCGAGATTTTAAAATTTTCATTCAATTTTAAAAACTTGTATTACACAAAATTAGAAAGAACAATTCTTACTTTCGAATTTATATATTATAAACATTTAAATTTATGTTGCATAAAATTCACACTAAAAAGGTAACGATTGATTTAGAAAACTAATTAAAGCAGCATAAAATTTATTTTGCTGAATTGTTAAATTGATATATCATTTATTAAATGGATAATTTTGAAAAGTTTACAAAATTGACCGAAAATTTTTTGGAGAGGGCAAAAAATTTAGACGCAATTTTTTATTTCTTATTTTTTTTATTTCTTATTTTTTTTATTTCAAAATACTTTTATCGCATGATAAAATTATCGTTATTTGTATACTTTATACTACTTAGAAAGAGAAAATTAAGTTCAATTGAGCGCATTGAATGAACCTAGCGGTCACTAGCAGAAAATGAAAATCAAATAAAAATCGTCCTTTTACTGACTTCACTAATAATAGTTCAATTTTTTGCTCTTTACACTATTTATTACTTATTTTTTTTACCTAACTTCAACTGTAAATACACTTGCAGACAATGACTCAACCACCAAATCATTAAAAGCAATAGAAAAAGAGCAGAATATTGCAAATACTTTCGAACCCTCTAGGCTTTGATGCGGTCAATTTTTCCAATTAGACTTACTTTCTCTTTCTTACATAGTTGAAATCGGCACTGCCTGAAGTATTAAACCTAGATAAAAATAAAAGTAACTAGCTAAGGTCACTAACAAAAGCTAATTTTTTTATATATATCTACTTATTTTGTAATACTTTTTCATTTTGAAGTCTATTTTATGATTGGAAAGCGTGTACTGAAAAAACTAATTCTGGTTATTGTAACTCTTGCTGGACGGTAATTTGGTTAAATTCTAGGTTTCAAAAAAAAAAATTTTTTCGAGTTTAAAAATAAATATGGAAAACTTGCTTTTAAACCAGTCAAATAAATAAAAATTCAAGTAATTTGACTTTCTTGAGTATTTCGAAATTTGCCCTTGGATACTGTGAAACCATTTTTCAAGGAAATTGATAAAAATCATTTAAAAGTCCTAAATTTAAAAATTCCAAATTGTTTAGGTAAAAAGTTTTTGCAATCCAAATTTATTTGTTTTATTTAAGCTAAAAATTTCAATCAGTGCAAACATCTATAAGCTATTCACTGGAATTTTTTTTTTTTTGTTCTGTTGCTTTTAACTGATCTTCTATTTTGTTTATTATTTTTCAATTTTGTTTTACTTTGAAATTTCAATTATTTACTTTTTAAATATTGGTTTAGACTTATATATAAGATCTTATCAGAGATTTAATAATGATTGCTACATTATGGTCGACAAAATAACGATCATTCAATTACTTAAAATAATTCGAATTTGTTACAAATACTGATGAAGCATATTGTTGAATTTTACAAAGGTAAAATTCCATTATTTTACATGCTACTAAATGACTTGCTATCAATAATTTTAATATCAACAATTGAATAATATTTAATATAGTTACATAAAAATTTTGCATTTCGAAATCTCAAATCACAATTAGATTTAGTACCTGTGAGACTAAAGATGTAGAAAAAAAATTAGAGTGACCACAAACGAACGCTACTAATTTAGTTTTGAGACATCTACATAGTAATTGCATGGCACCTATTAATTTGTTTGTGCTTTTCTTTTAAAAAATTGACCATGAAGATATGCTTCATAATTTTGATCATTAAATCTCATGCGCACTATTTAACAATCTTTATAAATGTGTGTAATATAATGTGCTTTAATTTTCAATCATCTCCTTATGTACTCTGTTAGCATTATGTTACATAACACATAAATTATAAAATGCCTTTAATGTAGATAGTATTTTTCTTTTCTTATTCGAAATTTCGTTGAATAGCAATATCTTTTCAAAGTTGTTGCAATTAAATGGCTTTAGGATTAATACAAGCAAGGAATGATTGAGTGAGTGAAAAAGGTAGACAGTTTTCGCATTGCTATTATCATTAAAAAGCAAATGATGTAAAGCAATTATCATTTCAGATGTTTTTAGATGCACAGAAAATAGATTTGCTTCTTTTTTCAAGTGAAAACATTTAGATGATGATTGTCATTTTTAACAAATAAAAATAAGATTTCCGCTTGCCTCCCTTTTTTAACTACTTTTAATTTACAATTTTCTTAAACTAGAAAGATAATAAACATGTGTATTAGTTTGCAATAAAATTTACGTTGACTAGTTGAATGGTCTTCAATTTATATATATAATAAATGTAAATACCTTAATGTATTTCGATTGAGGATTTCTATTAAAAATCATAGAAGGAATCTAAGTTAAAGAAAAACAATAATCTGAGTTGCAAACTTAGACCACAAAAATGACGGATTCTTTCATTATCCTTATATTTTACACATTAATTATCAACTCATATCTTGTTCGATAGAAATCTACAATTTAAATTCCACTTTTTTATACCTAAAATTCTCCGAGGAGTTAGGCCGAAAAAAATCTTAATCCTAGGTAACCATATTCGAACAATCTTTTTTTAAATTCTGTATTTTTTTTTTTTTATAAATCAGTTACATCGAAACCAAGAAACCACGAATGTCAAAGTAAGACAAATATTAAAAACTTGTACCAAATTTATGTTAACGCACGATACTATCATGTTACAAAATATCGAATGTATCTAATCTTTTTTTTCATTTTGAAATCAAAATGAACGAGGATGATCACAAAAATATCAGCTTTGAATAGATCAAAAAAGAGAAAATTTACGGAATTCTAATCATATTTGAAAAATATTTTCAAATTTATAGAAAAATTCTTGTAGAGATTCATTGCTCGATGAGTGATCAACAAAATCATTTTATTAAGGATTTTAAAAAAAATTTCATACTTGAAAAGGAAGCAATTCGATATTCACTTAAAAATCTCGAACTATAGAAACTTAAATAACTCTCAGACGAAGATTTTTTTTATTTAAAATAAATGAGGCTCACTAGCAATGTGTGAATCAGTTTGCATTCATTATGGATAGGCGCGCTGAGTAACTTTGACGGATGCTTAACTATGAATCATTTGAGTAATATTTACAAAGGCATATATATTAAAGATTGACAATCAGATGTAGAAGCATTATTTTGTGCAGTATTATTTCGAGAACTCAAAAGTATCAAAAAAAAAATAAAATAAAATTTGTAAGATAAAAGCATGTCAAAAATGAGCAAAAAATATTAAATAGAAAAAAAGAATTTCTTTTTTAAAATTTAAAAAAGGTGTTCTGTTCAGAGTGTTAATAAATTTTGTGCTACAAAATGCCTAAAAACGCATTCAAAATTTATTTGAGAAATTGGTGTTACTTTTAACAGGAAATTGATTGTGTGACCTCTCATTCAAATCAAAGATCCGTGTTTTATGGACGAAAACTATTACTTTATTTTAAACTATTTTTAAATGGCAAAAAAATTATTGGAAATCAAAATGTTCAAAAAGAGAACTAAAATATTAAACAAACAAAACATTCGAACAAAAAAAAAACTTCAAAAATATTGATGATAAAGTGGCATCACAACACAATCAAAGAAGAGATAATTGTGAGTTGAACGGGAACAATTGATGATTATTTATCGCTTTAGAGAGAAAGAGGGTTACACTGTTGTAGTTTCTAAATTTTCTAAATTTGCTAACTAGTTTTACTCAAGATCTCTTTGTATGATCGTTTAAGAAAAGCATTTAAAGATCAAAAAACAACTTGTATCAAATTTTAAATATTATATGCAATCCTCTAATGTCAATATACAAAATAACTTTATAAAATTTATTGTAGATTTTCGAAATTTTGAAAATCTCATACTTTTTAAGTTTTCTGCTGCATTGAAAACGAAATCCAAGAATTTAAAGAAAAAAATCTCTTGGAATTATCTGACAGAAATCTGACAGAAATAGTAAAGCGGATATTAAAAATACAGTAGATGATATCAGCTTGAAAATAACTGTTTTCAAAACTCAATTCAACATCAATTCGTCATTTAGTATGATAATTAAGTTTGTGACAAGTCAGTTTGTTCATTAGATATTTTTTTTTTAATCACCTATCTTTTTTGGCGAAAATTTCTCCATAAATAAAAAATGGATGAATAAATTATTCCTTATTAATAGTCTTTGTTATTTTAACAATAAAATACAAACCAACAGAAAGATAATTTAGTCGTGTCAAAATTTGAAAAAAAAGCAAGATACTTTTAAATCAATAATTTTTTTTATGGCTTTTCATAAAGAATCTTACTTAAAAATTTAATGCATTTTCACTAAACATAATTATACCTGTTATGTGAATTTTTTCCTTGCGAAGTTGAATAAATGTGACATTTTTAAACGTTTAATTGAAACACTAAAAAATAAAAAATTTTCAAATAATTTCTGACAAAGTAATTCTTTGATCAATTTCAACAGTTATTATAGTAAATATTTTTATTAATAATATTTGAAAATAATGATTGGTAAGTCAGACTCAAAAGTTTATGAGTCTTTAATGGTACAAATTTTAATTATTTATAACTTATTTTTCAGATTGCTTGCAATTCTAAAAAAATCGATCACATGCGAAAATCTTTTTTTTTTTTTTTGTCTTTTTCTGACTTAGAATATTGCTTTGATACGATTAATTTTTAATAACCGACAAAAATAACAAGAATGGACATCTTGTACCGTAAAACTATAAATTTGAAACGATTGAAAATAAAAATTCATTGATGTTTATTTTGAAGTAAATTCAAACAATTAGTCCGGAATGTTGAATATTAGTCTAAAATAAATTTTTCAGATTTATTTGAAAACATAAGTTTTTTTTCATAATTTATGAAAAAAAATTTTAAATCATACATAGAAATACGTCATATTAAAAAAATTTATTTTTTGCTGATTTGACATTTGAAAGTTCAAAATTTTTTTTTTTGATTAAAGACATAAGGTAATAAATTCAGTGAATCAAATTAAGATAATTTTTTTTTACCAATTTCAAAAAGCATTATTTTTATTTGAATTTTTTTTTTTTAAATTTTGATTAATTTGAAATTGCAGTAAGTAACAAATATTTTATATTATTTTCTATATATTATTATCAAAGTAAAAATTTGAAAAGATTAATACAAACAGAAATAGTAACAATTACACTGTGATTTTAATTTGTGATTTTTACAATTATAATCGAAATATTTAAATTTTTCAATATTCACATAAATCTGTGAATTTCTAATCTTTTTTGTCCAAATTTTGTGAGGACTATTTTAAGCCTAAATCGTTTTTAAGTTCTTCAAGAAAAAAAATAAATTTTGAAAATGAATTGAGGCAAATAATAAATTTTCAATCAAAAAACCATACAAAATTTTAGAATCAATTTTATGGATATGATAATAGTTTTAGAATTTGAGATCCGAATTATCAATTTATTTTCATTATATTTATTTTTTGGCAATGACATTAAAATTTGATTTTTTTTTCAATCAAAGACTTGTTACTTTTGAAAAAAAAGTTCGTCTAAAAAAAGTGTGCGTGCTTTGCAAAATTTTATATAGGTTTTAAGATTTTTCTTCTGGATTGGGAAAAAAATTGAAAAGATAATTGAGATGAAAGACAAGAAAATCATTTATCTAAAAATATGCATTTATGTGTAGATTTTTCGAAAAAATTCTACTAAATAGATGTTTATGATCACATCCTAATAATTGAATTATTCTAAAAATGTATCGGAGAACATTTTTCACTAACGGAAATATCTAATTTGATTGAGAGGCTCGAGAATTCCTTATCGCAAAAAAGACAACCCAAAAAAAGGAAAAGAGAAGTACGCAAAAAAATACAAACTAAATAATTAAAAGTGACCAAATTAATAAGTTCTATCAGGATTTTAAAAGTTTGATTGCTACTTTAGTTTGAAAAAAAAAAATTTCCTGTAAAAAATTTAAACAGTCATTCAAGTTCCAATGCAAGTATGATTTCAAATAAAATTACAGCATAAAATGAATATAAAAGAGTTTTTAATATATTTTATTTTATTGCTATTTTATCAACAAATTTTTTGTGATATTTTATGTAAAATGAAAAAAATTTACTCGTATATATAATTAAAACTTTGTTGCTAAAAAAAATTTTCAAACTTCTTACTTTACATATTAATAATTTGAAAATTTGTAAAAAAAAAAGAAATTTATAAATTATTGTTGATTAGTTTTCGAAACACTCGAATTTTGTAATTATTTGAAATTTTTTTAATCTTATTATTAGGTTTTAATATTTCTTTAAATGACACCGAACAAATTATATTGAAAATTAAATCAATATTATTTTCACACATTAAAGATCTTGTTTTTTATCAAAAACTTTTCCTAATTTTAGTCGTAGTTTTTATTAGATAAAGATTTAAAAACAAAATGAAAATTTCGATTTATATTATCAAAAATATATCATTAAGCAAATATTCATCTCTAATAAAAATTATATTTATTTTTGTTGAATTAACTTAATTTTTTTTAGAATGATTATATTTTCCCCAGAAAACACCTTTTGACTTTTGAAAAATTTAGTTTGACAATTAAAGGCAATATTTTTTATGCCTGAAAATTTTAACTTAAAGTTTACAAAAGTTATTAGATTGACGTGTTTTTGATGGCAATTTACAAAATAATTTTAAATAAGTATTTAAATGAAGACTGATTTTTCTAATAAATTGAATTAATATGTTTGAAAAAAACTGAAATAAAATATGCAATGATTCTTTGAATATCAAATTATTTATATATTTCGAAAAAACTTGAGATTTTGTAGCATATTTGTGAGAATTTCAAACTTGTCATTAAGGTTTTAATAATTAATACAAGTGAAATCGCGAATAATAAAGAATTAATGATGCTTGCTAAAAAAAAGTAACAAATAAAATCTTTTAATAATAAACTCACAACTGGTTAATAAATAATGTTTAATAAACAATCCACAAAAGTGTTCATTAGCAAGGTTTAAGAGCACTAAAGTATAGTATTATGACTAAAAAAATATGTAATAGACGAAGAAAAAAAATTAGTTAAGCGGCGCAAATTAAATAACGCATTCGATCGATAGTATTAATCAAGGCAGATTGTCGAATGACAAATTAGCTATACTATATTTAAGTTCAATTCTCTTAGTTCTATAATTGGCTTTCAAACACTTACCACACAAACTAATAGATAGTACATTAGAATTTAATTCGAAGAAATAATTAACAATCTTGTATATTTTAAACAGTATCTATTAGTTCTCAAATTGCGTATGGAACGAATATATGAAATATTTAATGAAATATAAAATTGTTTATTTTATTTTATCATACAAAATTTACTTCATTTGAAAAATGATGGGGTATGGAGAATTACTCTATTTATTCGAGAGAATAATCAACATTCTATAACTAGTAACAAAACAAAATAAAATAAAAAAAGATTTTTTATTTATAAGTGATTCACAAATCAATACATAACGTCAATATAATATTGATTAAATCATGCTACAAAGCAAATCAACATTAGATATAGTGTTTGTATCATTTCATGATCTAACACACTCTGATTTTTATGGTTGAAAGAATTAATAAGTATATTAATTTTTGCACAAAAAGAACAAAAACGTGAATTATTTGTATCTATCTAATAATGCCAATTAATTATGAAGCGCACATAAAGAAGTATTTTACGAATTCAAACTAAAACGCGGGTAAAAAAGAATAGTTTCATCAGATACATTTTAAATAGCTTATCTTATTAATCAAGCCATTTTTTATTTTATTACCGGTGAAAAAAAAAAAAATTAGTCAGCAGATAAAGTATCTAAATTGACACATGTAAAAAAGTTAAAAGTGTAATTTTGTTGAAGAGTATGAATTTAGTTCTTGAGATAAAAATAAAATTTTAAAAAAATATATTAAATTCATGCTGATTTGAAATTTGTGAATTGTTAATTGGCAATCAAAGTTTCTTATGCATATTAAAGAACTCAAATAGAATAAATTTAAATGCATTCATTAGATTTTTTCGTTTAATTTTAATATTTTATAGACTTGTGTGTGTAGCGTGTTCTCGCTTGTCATATTTGAGGGACTATTCAACACGAATTCAGGTGATGAATTTTCTGTACAATAGTTTTAAAAAAATTTATGACATAAAATCAAATTTTTGTTGAATGATATGTTCATTTTTTTATCACACAAGAATCTAATTGCTGGTTCATTCATTTTTAAGAGAAGATGCTCAAAAAGTAATAAATCATAATTATGAAAAATAAATTTATTTTTTTTTTTTTGTTTAATATATCGATGAAAAAAGAAATGAATACGAAAGACAAATAAATTACTATGGAAGTATTTTTAAAAGGAAAAAAATATCTATATAAAGCAAAATCTGTATAGTCGTACGCTACAGTACTCAAAGGCTGAAAATCTGAGGTATTTAGAATTTGGAATTCATTAATGTTTTGAGGTCTTATTTAAATCCAGCATCTTTTACGACTTAATTATTTTATCGAAAATCATTTTAAATGAAAAAAACCGCGTCTTTCAGTTTCTAAAAAAATTTAAATGAGAATGCAATAAAGTGAATTCATAGTTCTTAG
The DNA here is from genome assembly GCA_023170135.1 of Acarapis woodi. Lineage (NCBI taxonomy): Eukaryota > Metazoa > Arthropoda > Arachnida > Trombidiformes > Tarsonemidae > Acarapis > Acarapis woodi. Next base: position 27,426 of record BLXL01010215.1, read on the forward strand.
AATTCAAGTAAATAGTAATTATTGCAATTCACTTTTCTTTTTTTTTTGAATTTAATCCAATATTTCAAAAATTTAATTTATTATATAATGACGTTATTGAATGCAAAAAAATTATTTTACTTTAAATATTTATAAAAAAAATATATAATGTGAAGCATATCAAAAAATAATTTCTTCTATATTTTAAGTTTCACCTTCAAAACTGTATCTAAAATTGTATGTGCTTTAAATATAGATCGCCTTCATTTTAAGCGTAGATATAAGATAAATAAATTTTTTTTATAAAAATCGCTTAAAGTCATTGTTAGAATATAAAAACACAAACGGTAATTTTTTTTGAATATTTATTTAAAGATTTGGACAAGCAATTTAAAATTTATCTAAAAGATTTCTAAAGTAGTATCAAACTTTTTTAAAGATTTAAAATTTGGGTATTGCATAACTTTTTTCCTCAATATTAGAGACGCTGACATAATCTATAAATCACTAATCTTTAGATAATAAATAAAATTCAATTTCGAATTATAATTTTCGTATTCAAAATTAATATTATTCAAATCTCAGATTTTAATAGCTCTTAAAAATATTTATTGTCCTGGTACTTTAATTGAAAGCCAAAAGCTAGAATTTATCAGTAATAATATTTTTCAAAGTTATCTTATGCAAAAAATATGAATTTGCTGTTTATTTGAATTTATTCAGACCCAAGTAATTGATAAAATTCGTGTTGTCAGTATTTTTATACTCATCTTATAGAAAGAAGTTTGATTAAGTAAGCTGAGGAAATTTGAACGTATCCCAATAAAGATTGAAAATTATGTAAATAAAAAGAAAGCGATTGCAGCAAAAATTAAAAAACAACGGCTTTGTAAAAATTTAACTATAATAAAGGAAAAACCACTAGAAATGTTTAATTTTTCAGTTGGTTAGGGTTTGAGACCTTGACATCTCAAAAATCTATTAGCATTGTTTTTTCCCTGATAAGATTAAGGTGCGAATTTGTTGAAATAAGAATCGAGAGTTATGAAAAAATTATCAAAATTTCATAAAAGTAAATATTCATAATTTTTTATGCTCGAAATTGCTTTTACTGATTCAAAAATTTTTGATTGATTTTTATGTTGAGCTTTATTCTCATCTTTGTTTTGCAAATTTAACGCATTTATGAATTTAATTTGACCTTTAAATTTACTTGACCCTGATAAATTACCCACTAAAACTTTATTAAAACTGGATTGAAATTGTTAAAATTATTTGGATTTAAAAGATTGAAAGCTGATAGGATAGTAAAAAAACGATAATTTTTAAATGACACAATCAAGCGTAAGTCTATCATAAATTTTCTTTTTTTGCCTTTGATTTTTTAAGCTAAAGCTACATTGATTTGAAATTAAACTTGTAATGTATATTGAAACAACTTCACATTCTACAAGTTAGAAATACACTCAATCTAGTAGTAAATTCTAAGATTATTAAACAAACCAATTTAGTTTTAAATTCTTTTTTTGGAAAAAAAATAAAAATAAATTACTAAGACTTGTCAAACGTAAAATTTTTCAAAATTTTGTTCGTAGTTCGAATAAATTTGTTCATTTTAGACACACAATCGCGAAAAGTTAATGTGATCTCTAGAGACTCAGCTTAAAAATTCAAACATTTGCGTAATTGTTTTCTCATTTTTTTTAATTCGTTTATTTATTAAAATATTTATGTGATCTACAAATAATAAAAAAAAAATCACTATGAAAAAATCCCATTGCAGTAAGGTATTTTTACAACAAGTCTTATCTTGGTCTGAATAATATTTTGTAATTTAACCTATAACTTTTAAGACTAATGCAACTAAGATCAATAATTCTCAAAAATTCCAAAACACAACCCTAAAATAAATCTTGAAAAAATTTAAAAAAATTACTATACACAAATAAACTTTACAAAAGTTTAATAGTATATCACAAGCAAAAATTAAAGTAGAGAAAATTAACTAGAATTTTAAAATTTTAAGTTTCATTTAGAGTAAACTAGAATTTCAAATCGACTGCTGGTGAAAAGTCAAAAAATAAGGTGCACTCGACGAAGAGTATAAAGTTGAATTTCAAAAAAGATAACAATTTCGTTTATCGAAGAAATTTTAAAATTTTGTCTAGAGTCCAAGCACCGATTCAAATATTGATTGAAATAATATCTCAATTTCAAAGTTTAATATTTCCACAAAATCTACAAGTGACATCGAGTAATGTTTAAAAAAACACGAAAAAAATTAATCAAAATATCCAATATCAAAAAAAGCATTTATAACACAAAGAAAGCCATTTAAATAAATTCAAAATTATATAATCACACATAAATGCTTTATTTTTTTTTTTTTAATATTTAAAAATATTTGCCTGTTTGGCACATTAGTCGTGATTGAGAAAGTTAGAATGCAAGTATTAATAAAAATTATACCTTAAGACATTACTCAAATGATATATTTTTCAAATAAAAAGTCTAGTATTATTTTATTATCCAATCCAATTATATTTTATATGAATTCAAATTAACCATATCATAGACGCATTTAATTTTCGTGTAAAAAAAAATCTCTTCCATAATTTTAGAAAATTTTTTATCTAGATGATTATTTTCTTGAGCTTTTTTGAAAATGTCTATTCGAAATTGAAATAGGAATTTTTTCATTCATTTAACTTAACGTTTTTTGATTTATATTTTTTCAGTATATTTACAAGAGATCATTTATAAATAAGAATACTACTCTGTTATAAAAATTTTTCTAAATATTATCATAATTACCTTATAAATTAAATTTAATAATTTATAATTATTAGCGAAACTATTGGCTAATCGTTTAATATCGTCAAATTAATCAACAATAAAAAATTTAAGTCTTAAATTCAAATATATTACGTATACGTGAATTTCGAAAATATTTTGAAAAAACAATCTTGTTATAAAATATT
>BLXL01010216.1:0-20473 GCA_023170135.1 Acarapis woodi
ATTTATTTATTTATTTATTTATTTATTTATTTATTTATTTATTTATTTATTTATTTATTTATTTATTTATTTATTTATTATAATGTTATAACATTTCTCTTATTTTTTTTTGTCCACTTATATTAATTAGATCCTTAAATTTTTAAAATTAGCATTAAAATTTGAATTTGTTTCACAAATATTTGAAAATTCAAAACAATGTTTTATAAGAATTTATTACCCAACCAATAATTAATTTATAAACACTTTTTTCAATTTACTTTTAATAAAGTTTACCCGAAAAATTCATTTGAAACAGACAAGTTTATCAGTATTCTGATCTATTCACTTATTTCGATTGTGAATGGTGATAGAAAATTAAATTCTTATAAATTTATTGATTAATAATGTTCTTGTTGCAAATTTCAGGCATATAAATAAAGAAAATTTTTTATCAAAATTTTTTGAAAACTTTATAGAATCGTTTAAAGAGATGCCTGAAATATACATGATTTGAATCATAAAATCTAATCCACTTTGTAATTTATGAATATAATAGAGTATGATTATTAAATTTTGAATTGTCTAGTAAAGGCTATGTAAGCTAAAAGATTGAATCAAACACTGAAAACCTATTGTCGTTAATAAAATTCACTACAATTGAATGAAATTATTTTTCCCATATAAATTTCATATCTTAATCTAAATTGAGTTCTGAATTAAGGAAAAAGAGAATAAATTTAATATTTGTTTTGCAATATAATAGTTCATGAAACATATATATGAGTAAATATTTTTAAAAAAAAATATTTAATCTGAAAAATTAATGATCTAATGATTTGGAATCTCGAGGTTCTAAACTGCCACAAAAATATATAATTTAGCTTTTTTTTTCATGCAGCTAAAGTATTTGTTTTAAAAACAATTTCCATTCGGGTCCGAAGAAGAAAGATTTTTTAATTTATGAAATGTTTAAAAGCTATTTCTCAAATGTTTATATTGTAAATTAAAATCTTGATTTAAGCAGGCGAATCCATAATTAAAATATATTTTATAGCCGATCATGATTATCTAGCTTTTTGCATACATTAAATTTATTTCCTCTACCCTGATGTTTTATTTTTTTCCAGAATATCATGTCCTAAAAAAAAAATTAAATTATTCAAAAGATAAATCGAGATTCTAAAGCAACAGATGTAATTGAGTTTAAAAATACAGTCCAGGATTATCAGATATACTTAAAACTTCAAAATCTAAGCGGTTGATCAAAAGTGATTATAAAGTAAAAAAAATTAATCAAAAAGCGATTACTTTTTGGAAAATCGTATTCCAATTATTTATTAATTTTGAACCGCCAAAACAATTAGTTGATACATTTTTTTTTACTTTAATTGTTGCAAAAATAATTTTTGGCATTTATTTTAGCTTATTATTTTGATTAAAGCGAAAATAAAATTTTTTCTCGTTTTAGTGAAATGTTCTTTAAATTTTTATGATGCATCAAAATGTCATAGATATTTTCCTGATTCATAAACTGCAATTTTAGTATGTTTTTTCAGATTTTTTTCAAAATTCTCTTGCGAAAAAACTATCTTGTATTTTGAACAAATTTCGAAAATTAATTTGTCATAATTATAATAGTTTTATAATTTGAACCACATTTATTTGGTAGGTTTTATTTACATTACATTCTTATCTATCATATAGTTTAATATGAGGCTGTGTTTGGGTTAAACAATAAAATTAATTTGTATACTTATTTATATGATTAATAAACTCCAAGATTTCTATTAATTTTATGATTGTGAAAAGAAAAATTCCAATACTAAATTAGATATTGGAATATACATTAATTTTGCACTTCGAATGTCAATTGGATCTATAGAAATCAGAAAAAATAATTTTTAAATTTTATAATTTGAAAAAAAAATATCGATTGCTTGTAGAATATTTTTCAAAACTTAACCATCTCAATAAATGCATTCTAATCAACATGTAATTAATTGCAATCACATAGTTTATATGTCGAATAATCACACAATATATCTATAATAAGAAAACTCCATTCAATACCAAAGATTTATTCATTAATTATTAGGAATTGTCCATTGAATTAGTAGTAAAAATGATGATTAACTTTAAAAATTTCATAATTGAGCTTTCATTAGTTAATTCACAATAAAATGTTTTTTTATTGTCTAATTAGTTTAATTTTAAACTTTCACGACAATTTATTTCGCTTTTTCAAAAATCGATTTATGCCATGCACTTCAAAAAAAAATGAGTGCACAGTCTAAATAAAAAAAAAAAGAGAAATTTAAAAATTTCACTTTTTTCATTTTGAGGAAAAATTTATTGATAAAGCCAATTCATTTTGATAGTAATAAAAAAATACTCATGAGCACTTTTTCATTTCTGCAAAAAAAAAATTTATTTCCTTTCTCGAATTTTTCGATTCTATTCAAAGATCATTTGGTTATTTCACAAGACATTTATCGTGATTCAATACTTTGAAACTTTAAATTATATTTATGCCGTAACCTGATGACTTGAAAAAAAAAGTTGATCCAAATTAATTTTTGCACATCGCATTGAAAAACAATATTTTTTCAGTACTTTTTTATTTTATTTAAATTTTTCAATCGACAAGTTATCATTCAAATAGTGAAGGGTAGTTAAAGTTATAAGGTATAAATTCTAAGAGATTTTTGATAATCACATGATGATTCTTATTTTTCAACAAAATTTTTTTTATTATCTCAATTGAATTTAATTTTCTTTATTTATATATTTTTTGTCGTAATTATACAATCATTTTTAGATCAAAAATAAATTTTATAATTCCAAAATAAAAATACCTAATATATATTTTAAAGTTATTGAAATAACATTTCTATTTATTTTATTCTTATATAGTACACAAGAATTTATCAATTGATTTAACTTTTAGATGACATCCTGAATGTTTTAAATGATAATCTCTAAAAAAAAAAAGAACTCATCAGAATTAAATCTTGTTAATATAAAAAAATACATGATTTTTTTATACTAATATTCTAAAATATTATTTGAATAACATTTTGGAAAATAAGATTGTCATTTTTTTTCGCTGAAATCTTTAGATATAACAGGCTGCACTGAGATACTTAGTATCTTTTAATACTAATATTTTGGTTTTTAGTTATTTAGACTTGAAGCAGCTCTATTCAAAGATTTTTTCCACCCATTTGCTGGTTAATTATTATATATTCTTTGCGTACAACATTAAATTTATCTGAATGAAGTTCCGCTTGTTTCGTAAAAAATACTTGGCTATTAAAAATTTCTCAAATGAAATGAATAAATTAATATCGAATAAGAAATAGGACAAAAAATAATTAAATTATCAATTTTAACTTTATAATTTTTAATAAGAATTATTTATAAAATACAAATACAATTTCTCCAATGCACTTTTTTCATAATTTTATTCTTTGGTTTATCCAGTAAAAACTGGTATTCAATTTATTATTTGGTTAGAAACAATTTCTCATTTTTATTATTTAATAAAATTCTTGGATTTCATATTTCATATTCTTAAGGGCAACAACATATATATTTCTTGATTTGATTGAATTAAGACTAATTAAGTTGTCACCAGAAAAAAATTTTTATTTGACACCATAATATGAAAATAATTTTTCAAAATTTATGAATATTATATATTTTTTTTGTCGTAAGTCTATGTATTTTTTTATATCAGTTGAATATTCATTTTATCAAAGTATAGTTAATCGATAAAATTTTGTCATTCGGTAATTTTTTATTTCTAAAAAATTCAAACAAGCAATAAAAAGATACGATCTAAAGTTTTCGTTTGTGCCAAAATATCATCATTTTGTTACAAAAAAATTTTGGCATAGCATTAAACTAGTTTCGATTATTGGTTGAAAGAATTCAAGCTTCAAGAAAATTATGGAATAAAATGATTTAGAAAAAAAAAAAAATAAAAAATAAATACTGCTCTGGTTTTGGTTTTCGAACAAATCGAAATCGGCTAAATTTTTTTTTACATTTTCATAGATTTTACCAACATATTTAATACTTTTGGTCTTAATAATGAAGATACAGAAAAAAACAAAAAAAAATTAATGCTCTTTTATATTCAATAATGATCACATGCATCCCATAAAAATAATTTTTTAAACTTATCTTTAAAAACGTTCGAAAAAATTTAATCCTAACACATATCTAATGGTGCAAATGATGAATCATTGTCTTTGAAGAAAATGTGCATTTAACATTATTGTAAATATGCATCCACGTACACAAAATTTAACTGTCAAAAAATATGGTCCATCATAGACTATAGTAATTCACTATTACAAAAATTTTGGCCACTTAAATACAATGTAACTCTATTTTGTTAGTGTAATTTGGTTTAAAAATGAATATTTTAATAAAATTTAAAAATAAAAATATATTAGAATTCATAGCATTCGAAATTCAAGTCATTGTTCTTTTTGATTAGTCAGTATTTCTAAGATTTTTGTTTAGACTGTAAATCTAACTTTTCGATTAAATAAAGAGCAATACTAAATAATGTTCTTATAAATGTTTAATGAATTATTTTTTATTTTGCTATTCACAAATTAATAATTACTTTATTTTTCTGTTTTTCGCACCGTTCAATTATTCAAATATTCTAATACATTATACTAAGACATATATATTCATTATACAGCATCCTTGTTTTGTTTGCATCTTTTGAAATTAAAAATTTGACACACTTTATTTTTTGAATTCCCTATTCAAATATTATAACTGTGAGATAAACTTGATATTTTTTCCTAAATTTCTTTTTCAATTATCTAATATAATTTGATTTTATTTTAAATCTTGATTTAGATTTGAATTCGTAACTGCACATATGTATAAAAAAATAAATTTTTTCTAATTTAAAAAATTTGATTTCCCATGAATTATTATAACCCCTGAAATAATGAAATAAAACATTTCAAAATTAGATTTAATTTTTAAAATTTTTTTCATTAACTCTAATTATGAATATTCATTAAACGTTATAATCTAAAAAATTAGCTAAAAAAAAATTTAATTTCCAAAAATGTCCACCAGTCTAAAAGTGAATTCATTTTTAAGATTTTCTAATTATTTTTGATTAAGATCAGTTTTTTGAATATAAGAAACCGGAAAAAACAAAAAATACTTCGAAAATTAATTTAAGTATAGAAATTATACTATCTTTCGTTTTTCTTCTGAGTTACTTTAAAAAATCAGATGAATTTATTATCAAATATTTTTTTGCCAATCATTATAACGCCTTTGTTATTATTAAAAATTTTATTTGAATTTTAACTATCTCAATTCTCATATTATATTTAATTCTAGAAAAGTTTGAATATGAAAAAACTTGAAAAAAAAATTTTGCAAAAAAAATAAAAAAAAATCTGGTCTGCTCCGATTAAAAATTCAGACAAAGTCAACAAAAGAATTGATAGGTAAAATAACAATATTTTTGAAATAAAATTAAGAACAAATAAAAGATTACACTAAAATTTTAGTTTTATGCCTGCAATCACGTGCCAACACAAATAATTGCTTGATTTATTTAAATTTTTTTTTAAATCGCATCTAGCAACATTAGTATTTTTAGTTATAAACGATCTGAAAATATAAGAAAAATATGAAAAATTTCACTCCAAAAGTAATCGACATGATATATTAAACGTATTTTGAATATTTTATTGGTCATACTTACCTTTATGTAATTTTCGTGACTAAAATATTCTAAAAAAAAATGACTGAGAATTTTTTATTATAAGACAATAAATTGTAATTTTCACTTTAATATATCAAAATTTTTATAATAAAAGCTTTTCAATGAGTTGACAATTTTTAAAAAAAAAATTTCAAGCAAACTCTCTTGAAATTTAAGGTGAATATTTTAGATATTAGTGCTAAGTAAACTTATAAAAAATTTATTATTTTACAAAATTTTAAAGATATTTATAAAAATTTTCAAAACTTAAAATTTTCTAAGGGATTTATTTCTAAAAAATTAATCTTGTCTATATTCAAATTTTCAATTGAAAAGACTGTTTGGATTGAATCAAAATTAGTAAAGAATATTTAAAATTATTAAAAGCATTGATAATTTGATTTGTGGTAGATTGATTTGGAAAAAATAAGTCAATAATTATTCAATTTTGAAAATAAGGTATTTTCAAAAGAAGACAAGTAATTTTTCTTGAATTGTTATAAAAAATAATTAATTTTTTTAAAGATCTTTAATTTATTTTTCAATTTAAAATTTCTCAAAAACAATGAAAATTTCCTCTTTATTTTCATTTTTTAGTTCAGTCTGTTGAAAGTAATTTAAGATCTTCACGACTTTCAAATTTGATTTTAAAATATAAAGGCATTGACTTTGAAGTTTGATTGAAATAAAATGATTAGAACCATTTGAGTTCAAGCACTGAAATATGATCAATTTAATAATCGATCAAGAGATTTTTTCGGTGATTTTTAAAGAACAATGAAAACATCATCAGTCTAAAAAACTAGAATCATAAGTACAACACCAAAGTTACTTTTTTAATTTTCAGAGGTTTTTCAGATGGAATTATCAATTGTTCGGAAATTTGCGAACAACATTGAATTCAGATAAACAGTCTTAAAGTGAAAATAATTTTTTTTGATAAATCCTGTATCTGATGATAAAATACAAAGAAAAGAAATTCCGATATCAATTGTGCGTTTGATACATTACCTGCATAAATTTTTTTTAAATTACATTAAATCGAACAACAATTTTTTAGTCAATTCAAGAAGTTCACTTAAATGAAAATTATTAAAAAATAAAAAACGTTGATAATCGAATAAAAGGCGATTATTAAAATGTCATTGTGTATTAATTGTAGATAACTTCAAAAAAAAATTTAATATGAGCCAAAATAAATATTCCAACTGCAGAGCTCTAATTGAACAATATTTTTTCTAAATTTCTAACTAAATTCTCTGATTTGTGACTAATTGAATCGTCACTTTACTAATGGCATCTAATATTATCTATTTATCTGACTATATAAATTATCAGTAAAAAAAGATACTTGATAAATAACATTCAGCCCATAGGGAAAATTTTGAACCGATAAATGGTTATTTTATTCGATTTAATCAAAGTATGCTCATTTGTTTTGTGGACAAAAATTTACAAAAAAGGAAATTACAAAAATCTATAAAAATTCGAATAAGATAAACTACAGAATTTTGGTTGCGTTAAAAATATATATGTACATACAAAACAAATTACGAAAGAATGAATAAATATAATAATTAATGGAAATAAAATTTTTGAAATAAAGAATTACAATTAAAAAAAATTAGAGTTAAGGCTTGAAAATATTAATTTAATGATTTTTGGTTGAGTGTCTGTTCAATAAATGTCGATATTGAAGAATAAATAATTTGGGTGAAAAGGGAAATATTTTATAGGATGATATTTTAAATGTTATTTATTATGAAAAAAAAAGATAAGATTATGCTTGAAGTATTTTTCTGGGAATTTTTTTTTTCAAGAAAATTTAAAAAAAAACGCTTTGAATATTTTTGTTGAATTCAAGTTAAAAAATAAATGAAAACAAAAAGAAAGCAAAAGTTTTTGCCAAATAAAAAAAAAAACTAAATGATGTAGTGAGAAAACACATTTCTATAACAGTATTGCCAAACATGAGTTTCTTATTCATGTATTAAAATAATTTATTTGTTGATGATCATATTAAAAAATAAAGGCTGAATGAAGTGAAAAAAAAAGAAATGTTTAGAATTAAAATTACTACTTGATAAAAACAAAAACTCGATTATTGATTTTACAAGAAGAGAGTAAAAAAGTTTTAATTAATGATTTTCTCAGGCTGAGATTGAAACCATGTTTTTATTAGTCTTACATAAATTAATTATCTATGAAAATCTTGATCAATGAAATTCGAGTAGACTTTTTTATTAATGTTGTGTTGAAGATTAAAAACTTCTCATTAGAATAATTCTAACTATTTAAGAATATTATTTTATTAGTAAAAAACTATCTTATGTGTAAAATATAAATTTTATTTGAAGATTTTTATATTTAGATCATCTTCTCTAATGAATTTTTTTCACATAAGGATGCTGATAATTAAATTGTGAAATTAAAAATGATTTATATTTTTGAAAATTTATAAAAAAAATAGATTGAATTTTAATAAGAGAAGATAAAAAAAAATCTCGGAAAATTTTTTTAGTAAAGATTTTTTATCCATGAATTTTCGCCTCAAAGAATACTGAAATTATTAATAAATTTTTTTAATTTAATTTCTCTAATGGATTCAATAAAGAAAAGAGATAAAAATTATTTGATTGCATTTCTTTATCAAATCATTTTTTGTTTTAATTTTTATTAAAAAAAATAACTTTCGAGTTTTCATTCATTTTTTTTTCTTAATAAAATTAAGATAATCATAAACTGATTTCAATAATTGAAGATTATCTTCTCATTTTAATGTCAACTTAGATTTTCATGAAAAGCTTAAATTAAACTAAAGTTACGAAAAAACAAGATTATTTAAACAAAGAAAAAATAAATTAATGAAATTCATTTTTAAAATTTGCTCAAAAAACACTTGATGATTCCACATTAATAAAGTCAATTTCAATCATTAGTTTATAAAAAAATGAAAAAATCGTTTTTATATTCAAAAGAAATTATTGAAAATTAAGAAAAAAATAAAAGAAAAATTTATAAGATTCAGTTTTTAGTGCATTTAACATGTTTAACCATCTTTTTTTTTCAATTTTCAAAAATCAAAATGATTTAAATTTTGATTTTTCTTTACAAAATGAAAATTTATCGAAGTTATTTGATATATAATAGTTTTGAACTAAAATGATTTTCTGGCATTATTGACGGATATATGATATTTAAATTTATTCTAAATTAATTTCCTCATATTTATAATAAGCTGATATATTTCCCGATAAAAATGATAAAAATATTAATATCAGCTTAAAATAAAAATCATTTGTTGCAGATATCTAAAATTTTATCTTGAAACACACTTCGAGAGATTCCAATAAAAAAAATAAGTTGAAGTGTGCATGAATTAACGACATATTTTCAAGCACTTTATTAATTTTTTTTTTTTAAACTGAATAGGCTGCCTATTAAAATAAACATCGCATACAAAACATTGATAAAATATTTTTTTGAATGACCTTTGGCCTGCTAGATCGCCCAAAAAAAGATTTTGCAAACATCGAATTTACAATGCATCATTTACTTTAAAAATCAGTGGCATTTTTTAATAAGATTATTTTTGAACCAATTTTTTTTGAATGTCTTAAAAATTTACGAATTTCTTTTATTTGAAAAAATGGCAAACTCGAATGAAACAACGAAAAATAGTGAATTTCATAAAAAAACCGAAGAAAATATAAATATCGATTCATTTGACATAAATTTTTACCCCGATTCGTACGATCACGAAAATAAGCAAAGTGTCTGTCATTTAATTGTAAATCCAATAAATTTAAAAACTAAGCAACAAATTAAATACACAGATAAGAAGATACTGCCATCTAGAGAAACTGAAAAACATTCATCAAATCAATCTTCTTTCTCTTATCAAACGTTCGAAAATGAAAGCAAACCGTTAAATTTACCCCTAAGGCGATCCAATACATTTGCAGGAGTATTTAATTTAATTTTTAAGGAAAATAAATATAATCATTTGTTCGAACCAAAATCTGTTAATCATCTAAACTCAAACAATAATTATGAATTCGAAGTTATATCAAGTGGACCATTGGCAAATGAATTTGAAAAATTAGATGAAACAAAATCCGCAAACCTTTTATCGAACCAAAAACTATTAAATATACAAAATATTAAACAAAATCTAATTTCTGTAGCTGTAGTTTTAACTAAAAATTCAACATCGAATACAGGTCGTCTTCTAGAGCAAATGCAGTCGAATTTACAAAACAATTCAATGAAAGAAAATTCATTATCGAATTCAGCATCTAACACCTCATTAACTGCACCCGATTCTAGCTTGTATACAAATAATGAAGCAAGAACTGTAACTATATCTGATGATTCACCATCATTGAATCTTAATTTTTGTATTCTTTGTCTGCAGTATATTGAACCAAATAAATTTGTTACATTAGTCTATTGCGGATGTGGTTTCTGCAGACCATGTTTAGAACAATACTGTACAATCATAATTAGAGATCATTCACTCGTCTCATCTCAAATAACTTGTCCATCTTTTGATTGTACACATCCAAAAAATTATATAACTACAGAACAAATTCGACAATTAGTCGATAAATCTACCTTTGAACTTTATGAAAAGATAAAGCTCGATTTAGAAGTACATCTTGATCCTAATCGAGTTTGGTGCCCAAGACCGAATTGTGAGACAGTATGCACAGTATTTACAAACGATATCAATAAAACTGAAAATAGCTTTAACTCGTCGAATTTTGGGGCAGTAATTCATAATAATAATGGAATAAATGCAGACAAAATGGAAAGAAGAGTCCCTATTTATTGTGTTAATTGTAAGCTGACATTTTGTTATCATTGTAGAAACAAATTTCACGGAAAAATGCCATGTCAAAGTCCAAGTGAAGACGAAAGTTTAAGTCTTATATTAAGTAGGACACGTACATCAAATTCACTTAATGAATGTATTAAAAAATGTCCGAAATGTGGCATTTATATAGGTAAGTGATAATATAAAAAATCATTTAAATTCAATAATTTTTATGTTTACAAACTAATAGAACGCGATAAAGGTTGTGCACAAATGATGTGTCAAAAGTGCAAACATGTTTTTTGCTGGTATGATCTTTATATTTTGATTAGTAATCAAGATCGATTAAAATAATTTATTTGTTTTTAGGTTTTGCCTGTCTGGTTTAGAAGAGGATTTTTTTTTAAGACACTACGATAGTGGTTCATGCAAAAATAAGTTAGGTCATTCAAAAGGAACATTGTTATGGTTAAGATTTCAAGTAATCGCTGTTTTCATTGGTTGTGCACTTTTTTTTATATTACTTTCACCATTTCTTTTAATCTCTGCTCTAATACTGCTTATTGCTCATTATTTCTTCAATTTGTCAATAAACAAAAAGAATTGGACAAAAGAAAATCTTAGTTTTCTTCATACAATAGATCAAAGTAAAAAAAATTTAACAAGTAGACAAGCGAAAAATTTGAATGATCCAAATACTTTGAATCGAACACTCGATAATCAATTGATCAATTTGAAAGATTCGAACAAGTTAGATATAAAATACACATCGAATAAAAATCAAAAATTCTCTCAGCCGTATGTTCAAAACAAGAGCACAGATAAATTTGATCAGTTATTAGATATTGAGAATATTGGACATGAAAATAGTTTATTTGAAGCACATCCGATTAGATTGTCTGGCTATGATAGAGAAAATGAAAAAAAGAAAAAAAATAAATTTTCATGGTTGAAATGGAAAAAAAATGAAAAAGAAGATCCACCACCAAGACTTTCCTCAATGTTAGACGTTGAAAAGCATTGTAAATTTATGGAAGAGTTAATGGCCGATAAATTAAGTTTAAATAATCAATTAAATAGTATAGATATTGATAAACATTACATGATTATAAGTCGATCGGAGGTAGATGATTATGTGCCAGATAATAAAGCATCGAAATGGTGTTTATTTTAAACGAAAAAAAATTTAAATCAATAATAGATTTTTGTTTTCATCTATGCAAATAGACTAAATCAAAGTTGATTTGAATAACTATTATTTTCGAGATTATTCAGATGAACGTGCCTTTGGAATTGTAAATTAAAATGATAAATTTACACTTATTTTGATCCGGTATGCTAGAAAAATTTAAATTGCAATTCATGTTTTTAGTATTAATTTTAGGATACAAACAGCAAATTAGTTGCACTTTTACACTTCTTTGAATTTCGAAATCTTTTAAAAAACTGTGAGATTTAAGATCGATATGATCAATTCAATAAATCTCAAAGTTTTCATTGCAAATAATAATTATCTCAGACTTATTTTTGTATAGAAATTTTGTTTTCATTTTTAAAAATATTTTAGACAATATCAGTATATGCTTTTTTAGATATTTTTTTGATACTATGTTTTGTTACAAGCCCGAGAGAGCGTCAGAATTTATGAAGAATTTTTTTTTCGAATTGACTTGTTAGTAAAAATTAAGAATTTGATAGATATAAATACATCAAATATTTATTATTCAAAAATCATTTTTTATTTAGTTGTTTAGCTTCACAGATACATTTGTTTGTGTTTTGATATTAAATTAAAAAAACTTATCGGAAATATAGTGAATTTCAAACACAGTTTCAAAATATAATATTAAATAGACTTTGGAAAATCTGGGCCTTGAATTAAATTGTGCAAGAGAGATAATCTGGAATCAACGATTTGAAGAATCAAATAAATTAAATTTTAATCGATCTTCTAACATGGCGGTTATTTAGATTTTGAAGATTTCTCCATTTCCTTAAATTTTTCTTTTGGCACGAATCATCTCCTGTTAAAAGACGAAATTTCGCTAACTACAAAAATAAAGAAGTCATTAATATTTTTTCAAAATTATCATTCATTTGTATTGGAAGATCATTAGATAATAATTCTAACATAAAAAAATGAAGATCGTTTTCACAATTTTACCTGAACAGAAGATATCAGATTAGCTGTTTCAATTACAATCCAATTTAAAGTTGGTGTACAAGGTGGAGTGGTTAGAGATCCATAATATTGGTAAAATCGTTCCACTTTATTTGAAAAGAGACGTAATATATTTATGCCGCTTAATTTAGTTTTTTGGCCTTTACATTGTATCTTATTAATAAAGATGAATGAAAAAAAAAAATAATTTAGAAATATTTTGCCGAAAAAAATATTTTGAATGAAAATGATGAATATGAGTGTTACCTTTTTCAATTTTCTAATTAATGGATCAATAGCTTTATTCATTTTTCCGATCTAGATAAAAAACAATTTTCAAATGAAATTAATTTGATCAAGAAAAAATAAAAGTAACACTTTAAAACAACATAAACTTACTTTGTATAAAATGGCTATCACAACCGTACCATCTTGGTGTTTTAGAGCCTCTTCCAAATTCACATACTTAATATTGTAGTGTACAATGTGTATCTAAAAATATATTAAATTTAATATATGATCATAATTTATTGTGAAATTTTTTTTTCATTTAAAATGTTTTACTAATTAACATTAAATTATTTACTAAATAATTTCTCGAAATTACCTCCAACGAGAATCGTTGACCATCTATAATATGCTCTGAACCGACTGAGTCATTTGAACCTTACCAGATAAGAAAAAATTGATTTGAATTTTAAATAAACTTAATTTATTTCATATTAAAAAAATTTTGATTGTTAATTTCAATTTACTACCCCAATGAAAGTGTATCGTCTCTAATCTGTAGACTTCATAATCTAATACCGGCCCAGTTATGATTAAATCCGTAACATTTTTTGGTATTCTAAAAAGAACTAAGTGAATAAAAATGAGCTTATTGCAGTAAAAATATGCTTAATAATTTTTTTCCCAAATTAGCAAAATAGTGAAAATTTAGTTAATTTTAGTTACCTGTGTGTCCATTGTTTTCAAGTTCAACAGTAGGTAGATTTTTTGCGTATTGAATTCCAATATCTAATTTTGCATGTAGGTCTAATTGACTGTCAAGCGAACTTAAAGCGATTGGTGATTGAAGTACATAGGGATCATTACACAATCCTGGCCAAGTTTCTTGATCTAGTCGAATAAAGAAAAGTAATATTATATTTATAATTATAATTGAAAAGAACAATATATGTTTTTTTGATATCCCATAATTTCGATTTCAGACTTTGATTTTTCGAATGGACTCTAATTCATTGGAACAAAATCTATTAATAAATAATATGCTGATATCACTTTATTCAAATATTAATTGTCAAGCATTCGGCAATTTTGTAAAAGAATCTTATAACTATTAGATTCAAAAAAATCTTACCATCGTAGGAAAAGTCTAAATTTGCTGTTTCAGAAATTAAAAGAAAAATGGAAGACAGTTAGATAATTAAATTTTCAGAACGTAAGCTTGATTTATAAAATAAATAATGTTATTTTGCAAAGAAATTTTTTTTTATTCTATACTTTAAACTTCACCTGTTCTTTCAGTAGTTGCTAGCATATCTTCAGTCTTTAGATAATTTAAATTTTGAAAATCAGGATCTTGTTGAAAATAGCTTTTTTTTTCAATTTTTTTCTTTGATTCTTTTGAAAACTGAATTATACTTGTCTCATTTCCAATGATTTCATATTGTTTCTCATTTTTTATAGTAGGCCTATTCCCATCATTTAACGCAGTTAGCCCATTCTTATGATGTGTAAGATTAATCAAATAATTATTTTCATTAAAATAATGTTGATCATTAACATATTGATCCTCATTCAAGTTCGAACTACCCAATTGAATATAACTATAATCAAAGAAAGTTGGAGTAAAAAATGTTTCTAAGAATTGGGAGCGATAAAAATAAGCTGGTGTTGTATATAAATGATTATACTTCCGATTAGCGTGGACGGTTAAACAAACGAAAAGTGATAAAATTTTATGGACAAAAAATAGTTTAGATGAGTTGATTAGCATATTCAAACGACACTTCAAGCTTGCGTGCGTAGAATTGTTTACAAAAAATTAATGAGCTCTTGAAACTCTCTGTAAAATGCTGATCTTAATTTTATTGCTTCTGAAATCATTTAAATAAATGATAATATTTGATCATTGATTAGTTTTATGCTAATGAAATTTTTTTCGAAACGATTTCGTTTTTTGAATCAATTAATAGCCAGTTTAAATAGTTGGACACTGACCATATACGACTATTAATTTTTTTCAAAATAGTGAACTAAGCTTAAATCATCGTCATGAAAACTTAGAGATAATTTTGAATAATAAACCTCGGAATACTGAATTTGAAAATAAAAAAATATTTAAAATTGTCATGAAAATTTCTTTAGATTTACGTACTTTCAAAATAAAAAGATTATCAGGAAATAAAAATTATAATATCTAATTTTCATTTTCAATTTTCAAGCAATTTGGGTAAACGTAATTTAAATTTTGAAAATTTATTACTATAATTTATGTTTATCATTTCACCTTGACTATTTGTAACTTTTCATTGATTTGTTCTATAACCGTTTTATATTTGAAAATATATCAAAAATTTACCTTCAAATATTCACTAATCAGTAAGATTTTATTTACCAGGTTAATTATAAAATATGAAATTTTTAATAAGTTGTTCATTATATTAACGAGCTTGAGTTTGTTGCCAGTAAATATTCAAAATTCAACCACCAAATAATAAAAAAATTACACTCATAATACAATTAATTTTTAAATTTTCGGTGTTTTTTAAAGAAAAAATTATAATTAAAATAGTTGATATAGCATTAATAAAAAATAGATTAAATCTTCATCATAAAATACAAGCCGATATAAATTTATCTCACACGAAACAAGATTCTATATCGTTGTTTTATCGTTGGTGGTAAGTAGAGTCGAATTTAAAATTACAAAAATTTACAAACTGCTGGTACAAAAAATTATCGTAAAAACTTTAATTCACACTAAATTAAGAAACAAAATATATGAGAAATAAGTGTCAAATGTTGCTACACTTTAGAACAAAAAAATAGTTCTGTCTAATATAATACGTTCAATATTAAAAAAAGAACAGATAGTTTAAGATTTATTCATGTGAAATCGCACAACTAGAGAGAAATAAAATTTTAAATTTTTTTTTATAGGTAAATTTAAATTTGAATATCAATTACCAGACACATCCAGAAATACTATTTATTTAAAATTAAAATCTGTTCTTCAAATCTTTTTTCTGAGTAAGCTTACAAATGGTTCAAATCAAATTAGTTAAATACTATTGTCAATTAAAAACGCTAAGAAAAATTAAATGAGGTGGAAGAATAACAAAAAAACGACCCATTTGATTCTAAACTACTTATTTTAAAGTGGATTGGGCAAACTATTTGATTGGTCGATGTCTCGTTAAAGTTCGAATTGCTTTTAAAAGAAAATATATTTTTTTTTAAAGTATTTTTCATGCTGCAAAAACGAGCTCCTAAATATTATGGGGTGTTCAGATTGAATGATTTTGACGATAAAGAAAGGATTACGCAAAATTTAAAATTATCTTTAATTTTTTTCAAATTAAATCGAATTATGTTATAACAAGAATTTATTTTTTCTCGCTTTAACATGTATCATTAATTGAGACTTACTTATTTATGCATACAGTCGCCTAGTTTTACTAAAAATTTATACTCTCTGAATACTTAAAAAAAATTTTAGAGATATCTATTAAATTTTTTAAATTTTATTTTAAAATAAACATTACGATAAATGATTAGGCATTTGTCTGCACAGACTTATCAATAAAGAAAAAAAAATTAGATTAAGATATGGAAGAAATATTTCAATCAATTATTATTAGAAACTCATTCAAATAATTATTGAAAACAATTTCCAATAAAATTATGAGAAAGATATTAGTGATTTGAATTAAAATATATAATTGTAATACATTTTATCATAAATTGATTCAAAGAAAAATTTTAATTATAGGAAATAATTTAGAAAAAAAATAAAATAAATTAAATTGAAAATTGATTTTTTTTTTTTGCTTTTAAGATCATAATTTAAATTTATATTTGACATATTGAATTCAAAATAAACTAATTTCAAAAACTAATGAAACAACCTTGAAAATTCAATTTTTATTATATAATATTCAAAGCCCATTAAACAAGTTTTATTTTCAAAAATTTGAAGATTGAAATATATAGTTAAAAATTAATTAGTGAGTTTTTCTATTTAAATTATTTTTATTCGAAAATCGAGAATGTCTCTTCGTCATTGACACGAGCTAATTTAAAATTCTGTTCAAATTGAAATAAAATTCAAAAATTTCTTTAAGGAATAAGCAATAATAATTGAATAGAGCATTATATAAATGACATGACAAAAATCATCAATTGCATAGCACATTTTTGGCTGAAATCTAAAATAAAATTCTTTAATGTATTGTTTAATTATACAGATAAACTAAAAAATTCATTTTTGCATATATTTAAATTAAAGTAAAAGAAGTTCTAGAGAATCGAATCATACAGGTAGGATATGTGTTGAAATATATATCGTCTAAATTTCTGATCTTAATTGCAACGATTTTTATTCTACGGGCTGAATAAATGTTTTAAAAATTTTTGTTTCTTTTTTCAAAAGTAAAATTTTCATTACGCACAATATCAGAAGATTACCAAATAATCGATATTAGTAATGGAGTTTTTTTTTTCATCAAAATAATTGATATTAATTTTTTGCTTAAGTACTACACAGAGACAATTTTTAGTATTTTGTAATAATGCAAATGTTAGATAATTTTTTACATTACATCTATATTTTGAATGTTGTGATTAAATTCATCTGTACATTTTTGTTTGTAATTCTTGAACTACAAGTATTTTTATTACTGCTCTTAATTTTAATTTTCATTATTTGAATAGCTATTATTAAAATAAAGGATATTTTCTTTCACATACAATAAAAACCATACAACTTACATAAATTAATTAAGTTAAAGTTTGGCTAAAAATTAGAGTAAATATAACAAGCGTAAACTTATTCATATTAAGAATACAAGAATATCCTAAAACGAAAGTGTTATATATAAGCCAGGTGTATATTATAATTTTTCAATCTTTTTCAGTAAATTTTATAATTAATCAGATTTCTTTTCAGGGTAATGTGTTTTGCGATATTATTGTTAATAAAATCATGTTTAATGTTAAACTTTTTTTTTTTGAATCTATTTATTACCAAATTTCAAATAGTTTCTTATTTTATTTTTCAATTGAAAATAAAAGTCATCTATTAATTTCATTTTTGTGTGAGCCTTAATACATATTTAAAAAATTGCTGATCAAACAGATGATCTATGTATCAAATTTTAAGATAAGACGATTATAGTTAATATCAAATTTAATTGTTTGAGCAATCCGTATTAACATTGAAGACACTATACGTATATCTTTAATACCGTTTAAAAACATAAGTTTTCTCAAATTTTGCAAATTGATGGCTTATTTTCTCGTAAATTAGTTTGTTAAAATTAATTTTTTTATACTTTGTGTACTAGCTTCTTAAAAATCGTTTTTTAGTAAATCTCCTCTAATAAATTAAAAATTGATTTGATTGCTATCTAGTGTTGAATATTAGAACTAAATTTCTAAACAAACATTGAAAAACGTGACCTGTAATTTATCACGAAATGATAAGCCAAAATTTACAAATAAATTTATTCGTAATCTCTAATAAATTTTAATATCTTTATCAATAGCGGTACAAGTAAGTTGATATTAATTCGAATATATTTTTATACCTATGCTGTTGCTCACTAGTATTTTAATACAAATATTTAATCATCTTTTAACTAAGTTTTGATTCAAGTCACTTTCCATTGTCTTTTATTATCTATTATTATTTTTATTGTTCGTTATTTATAAAAATTAATTGATTTTAAAGGGAAAAAAATCTAATCGATTTTGTATACTTATGTTTATGTACTCTCATACAATCAAATTCTAAGAATTCAAATTTATTCATTATGATTTAAGATCAAGTAGCTAATTTTTTTTTTTCATTTTTCATTTATATATTTTATTTATTCAAAATGATTTTTCTCAAGTTTTATTGGTGTAAATTGATTACATGCGTTTTTGTTTTGATTGCCTACCTTTTAAGCAGTGATTGCAACTTTTTAATTAATCAGATTAAACCGGACAACATGGTTGCTATTATTGCTCACTTAGTCAGAGTTTATGAAAATCTTTTCGCCCGTAATGTACATTCATCTAATTCAATCAAATTTTGCAATCCAAATATACCATCACCACCGATTTTACACAAAGTTCTAGATGATGAATTTCTCTCTAAATTTGATGATGTTTTAATTGTTGGTTTGTTTTTTTCCTGTTTAAATGTTACTTAAATTAATATTTTAATCTTATTTATGGTATATTTATAAAAATTTTTTTCAACTATTTTCACTATTATCAATAGATTGGTGATATACATGGTTGTTATGATGAGATGATTGATATGTTAAACTTAGCTAGTAAAGCAGCAAGTAAACCGAATGCACACATATTGAAGTTATTTGTTGGAGATCTAGTAAATAAAGGACCAAAAAGTAAGGAGGTCATTGATTATTTTATGAAAAGTGGCAAAGAGGACATGCTTGCTGTACGTGGTAATCATGATGAGCGGGTGATTTTAGAATATATGAAATATATTAAAGATCAAAACGTGAATTTGCACACAGAACATCAATGGATTAAAGACCTAGATCCTTCACACATTGATTTTTTAATTTCATTACCCTACACCATTTCATTACCCAAACTTAATTCTATCATAGGTAATTTCAATCTTTTTTTAGCTTCATTATCAATAAAGGTTTTTTCTTTTTTTTAATCTTTTTGATGAATATAAATTTAATGAAAAAATTTCATGAGTAGTCCATGCTGGTCTAATACCTGGAAAACATCTAGAACAAATGAGTTGGCTCGATATGACTCAAATGCGAAACATTGTATACGAAGACTACTTTGACGGTGAAGGACTGAAAAGTACTAGTTCTGAAATTTATGGAGACCCTTGGATTGAAACATGGAGAGGCGATTTACATGTTTTTTTTGGACATGATGCTAAACGTGGTCTTCAATCAACTGAATTTGCAACTGGTCTTGATACTGGACTTGTTTACGGGAATAAATTATCTGCAGTACTTATAAATCAGTGTTGAAATTACAAAAAAAAATATTTGTGGTACTTATACTTATGTGTAATTAACTATATATGAACATATATCTAATTAGTATTTTAATAAAAATATTAAGTAAAAACTAAAAATTGAGAGTTAGATTTTAATTTTGATTCTACTTTATTTAAATTTAAATGAAGGAGGAATCGAATCTTAGCACGTATATCACCGCTGTTTTTGTTTGTTTTTTTATTGAGGATAAATAGAAAGATTAAAAAAATTAGAATATATTCAAAAAAAAAAGTTTTGAAATTTACAATTCATCGAATAATAATTTTCGAATTCTTACAAATTTACATTAAAATTTTTTTTGTTTGATAAAACATTTTTCATCTCAAATTGTGAATTCAAAGGTAAAAAAATTTTTATATAAATGTTGAATTGTAAAAAAAAATTGCAAAATTTGAAAAATAAAAATTTTCTTTTAATCATCAAATCAAAATTTCTAGGGTAATAAATTATAATTTGCATAATTTTATGTTTTTTTTTTTTTTTTTATA